>MJUT01064072.1:142323-164651 GCA_002080005.1 Gigantidas platifrons
AAGCAGCATTTGAAAATGAATGCTGTAATTTAGCAACAGAAAATACATTACAAATCAAAGCACGAAAGCGCTGATATACGGTTTTGCCTTGAAACTTTATATTAACCTCGTGTGATGGGTTTTCGTACTATTATCGATTTTCCGATATAGCGATTAAGTGTTAATCCTTTATTCATATGACGATTGGAATTTTCAAAGAATGGCTCTAAAGTTAAACATATATTAGTACATAAGATTGCTTTAAAAGCCATTCTTGTATTTTAATATACTCTCGATTATCTGGCAACTTTTGCTGTCCATAAAATGGTGTCATATCTTTTTGTATGAATTAAAAACAGTGCCGATATACAGGATGGAAACGAATATAAAATCTGGAAATGGCTGGTTTTAAAATTTCATGTTTCAGGTAAGTAATATCAACACCAAACCCTTTTTCAACAATGTTGTACAACAGTGTGTATAAGTCTGACTGAAACGTGCGATGACACTTTTGACCTGACGGACATTTCACTGAACTTTCATTCTGTATGTAGCCGTGTGTTGCATTACAATGTAGAAAACTTCCGTAGCCTTCCGAATGACATAGTAACGTAATGTAGCAACATAATTGTCAGTATTTACCGTAAATGTAATAAATAACTTGGTGGCCTGCAGGTTAAGTTTGGAATGTCGGAAAAGAAGGCATTTGCATGGAAATTTTTCACACTGAATGATGAAAAGATGAGAATTTATCGAGATTTATTAAATGTTGATTTTTTTTACTTGCATAAAAACTAATTTGTAAGTTTCGTTTTTATTTTTGGTTGCTTCAATGGACGTGTTAACTTGAGTGATTACAGTAGTGTATTAAAATTTAATCCTGGTCAATTGTGTGCTTATACTGGTCACAGAGAGGAAAGCACTTTGGTAACTTGAATAAGTGCTTCTGAAGATATATGCAGAACGTACTTGTCAAGTTTCGTTTTTATTTTCGGTTGCTTCAATGGACATGTTAACTTGAGTGATTACAGTAGTGTATTAAAATTTAATCCTGGTCAATTGTGTGCTTATACTGGTCACGGAGAGGAAAGCACTTTGGTAACTTGAATAAGTGCTTCAGAAGATATATGCAGAACGTACTTGTCAGGTGTCGATGTTCAATGGAAAACTTGAAAGTTTCAATGCTAGTAGGAGATATTTCACATTAAACGTAACTTATTTCCAGTTTATAACATATGAGCCTAGGTACAGTGACATAGTATACATGTATCATAGGTCTTTGTGTTTTATTTTAGTAGTTTTCATCTTCTCCTATATGGTCTGTGTTAAATATCTGCCGATATTTACAATGGCACACCATTACGAACATAGGCCGATATTTAACACATGCCATATAGGCGAAAATGAGAACTACACATTTTACGGGAATAAGGTATGCATATATTCAGTTATAACAAAGTGGGTCTCTATTGAGAAATATTAAGATTTAAGGGATCTGTACAACTTTTCATTGAAAAAAATTTGAAAAAACGGAAACCAAATCAAGTGGCGCCGACAGTAAATGAAAACAACTTAGAAAACATTGAGGATTTCTTCCATTTTGGTTAAAAAAAAAAGAACAAATCGCATAAAGAATGATTGAGGGTAGATTTGTTTAAAACATTCTAGTGCATAAATGAGAAGGGTTACTGTATGCAAAGGACTAGATTCACTAACCTCTCTTTTAGGCCCTGTGATTTTAATGAAAAACATAATTTTATGCCAAGAGCCTCATAACGCAAAGTCACCAGAAAACTTTCACCAGGAGAGCTACATTAACAGTGTTCGAAATTAGCGGTCGTCCGATCGACAAAACCAACCTAACATTGATCAGGACGCCTGAATTCCCAGATTAGTCGCCCGACTGACGACCAAATATTTTGTCAGTCAGGGCTCACGTTGGAATGTGAATTCTATCGTATCTGTTAAGTATTTTGAAAGTGATTTTATTGGAAAGTACAATGTAATCCATTGCAATTTATACAAACTTTAATTTCGTTCTTTAGAGCTTATGATAATATATGCCAGACTAAAATAAAACTATTTGTATTTGTTTTTCGTAAACAAAAAACAGGGGAGGCCATAGAGCAAATAACGATGGCGCCATTTTGGAAAGGGGACGCAATGCGTACTGTGCTATAGGAAATGTTGACCGAAGCGATTTATTTTTTCTCATTTCTGTGACATAAAATCATAGTTCTCATGTCAAATATGTTCATATATGCGAAGATAGCAATTCAAAATTCGTTGAAAAGCACGGGACGCTTTTGGATACTTAGCCATCCACAATGGTATTCTATACGCAACACCGGGTTAATATTACGATCTAACTGTTTATTAACATCCAGACATGTGGCATATCTAATTAAAAAATAGACTTTGAACTACAGTAGCTTTACTCATCTGATTTGAGGCCTGGCAAATGATAATTACAGTCTTTACTTTCTTTAGTTTTTGACTGACAGTGGCAATTTACGTTTGTGCTATATTTTCGTTCATTGAGCAAATTGAGAGACATACCAGTAGTTCTTCTGCTCAAGATTACACAAATATTACAATTTGTAAGGTATTTAATCACAACACAGTCGAGTTATATTTATTTCAATTGGAAAAGGTGGAGGATTATGTAAAAAAAATCACACTGATATGCAAGACCCATATTATACTAGTCAAGTTAGATAAAAATGTGACATTGAATCACAGGGCACTAGTAGTCGAGGGATAAAACAATCGTAACAAGCCCCTGTGATTGAATAGGCCTCAGGAAACACCCAGAATGCAGGATTTTGCACTATTTACCACAAACACCCGGCCATAATAATGACCACCGACGTGACCCTTTTAAGTTTTTGGCAACCCGATTTAAATTCGGACGACCTGATTTTTTTCTCTACTTGCCCATATGACAACCTCCCTTATTTCTTAGTTTCTAACATTGCATTAAGATGAAGTAAAGCGGAGGGAAAAGATAAAACTTACATCAAATCCGAAAATCCTGAATTCCCGCGGCCGCCACCATGAGTAGCTTATAACGTCACTTCTGATTGGTTGAATCTTTACAGAAGTTCCGAATGATGAGGTTACGAATGTACCAGACGGACTCGTGATCAAAGGGAGGCAATTCAATCGAATTCTAAATAAATATCGTTCTCAGACCGTGTTGTGAATTTTAATTTCATATAACACAGGGAAACTGTACGTGTCATTTACGAGGTTCATTGTTTGCGGGGTATTATATATACCCCTTGCCTGAAGAATGCCCCAAAAAAGGTTTAATATAGAAATTTTCCCCACACCTTACCTAGTTTCTTTCTATATATATATATATATAAACTCTCTAATCATGTAAAGATAAAAACTATAACACAAATTTCCCAGACGATACGGGCATTACGACCTTCTTCATTGGAAATATTTTTAACACTAAGGATAACAATTATGGTTGCCAGAAACATGACATTATAATTACAGTCAGTGACGCTATTTTGCCACGATTGAATTTAACGTTCGTACTGTGTATTTAATCCATATGGTTCCAATCTTTTTAACTTTTTTATCCAGAATGCTTCTTTTACTTTTCTGTATGTTGAGTGCCGAAAACTCTTTCAATGCCAAATACTTTTTGATATTCCGCAGAATGACAAGGTTGCGTAAAGTGATTTGCAATTGGGTCGTTTGTTTTCCGTGTCCGTATTTTTGAAAAATTTAGGAGCATTCGTTGGTATAGCGTATCTCCTGTTTGTCCTATATATATTAATTAGTTGCATTCTGTACAGTTGATACCGTATCCTTGAACGCTGTACTCGTTTCCGTCGTTGTCTTTAAATGTTCCACTCTCAATAACATGAGAACATAAAACACAGTTATTAGCACACGGGCGACAAACGTTTTGTTGTTTGTGAAAAATAAAATTATGTTTCTTGTGCACCAGTATGTCTTTTATATTTTTGTCGCGTTTGAAATCTACAATCGGCGGGTCAGGAAATGCTTTTTTGAGTCGGTCGGATTGATGTAAAGTTTTTAGATGTTTCCGGAGGATCGAGCGAATATTCGGGAGAGCTTTAGAATATGTTAATACAAGTGGTGCTCTGTTGTTTTCGGTTTTTAGTTTATATTTCAAAAGTTCTTTTCTGTCAAGGATGTCCACTTTTTGAAGTTGTTCTTCAATGGATGTATTTTTGTAACCTCGCATTTGTAAATTCATTTTAATTTCTTCTCTTCTTTTCATGTAGTCGTCCTCTTCTGAGCATATTCGTTTTACTCGAACCCGAAGGCGTAGGGTATCGCCCGTTTAACTGCGTTCGAGTGGCTAGATGTAGCTTGGAAATATTTATGCTTGTCTGTATTTTTGTTGTATAAATCCGTTCTTATGTTTCCATGGTCAATTATAACATTCACATCTAAAAACTCACTTTTGTCGGCAGAGTAACGTAGTTCAGTTTTGATTCTTGGATGTAATTTGTTTGATAATTCGTGAAATCTTTTAAGTTCTCTTTCTCCGTGTTCCCCTAATCCCCATACGTCATCAACATATCGCCAATACGCCAGCGATTTTAGTTTAAAAAAAAAGTGTTTCTAATTCGTATAACATAATCACCTCTCCTCGACCAATCAGAAGCTTGGATTGTTTACTCTTATTTTCATAAAACATGGCTTTCTATATTTTATAAAATGTCACGATTGACTGGATTTGTATTGTTCTCTTATTAGGTATAGAATGGCTCAATAAAGTTCACACTAAGTCTGATTAGAGAACCATGAAAATATGCTTGGACTACAATAAATTATCAAACATAGAAAACCATTTTCTGTGGAAAAAAAAATAAATAAAAAATAAAAATAATAATAATCAAAGGAAAAGAAAAAGATAGTGCAAAGCAAAAGCTAAAAATATAACTGAAATTTCATATTTGCAAAATATCGATATCGTTTATGGAAAAAATGCATCTTTTCATGGTACAATTTTTTTTTTGGAACACTAATCCGTTTTTCAAATTATGTGGTAGACACATCATCTGCAAATATATTATTACTACTATTTGCGGGTTTGGTACTGACAATTAATTGCTGAGTCTGATTTAAATCTAAATCTTCTAAATGCCAATCTTGGTTTTCTTCAGAAAAAAAGATTAAAGTAAGGAACATTTCCATCCATCTTTCTAACTATAACCTATAAATAATTGCTAGTATGGAAGTGAACATTTTTAACACATGGTTCACTTATTTAAGAAACATTTTTAATCATGATCACTTGACTTTTTAAGTGAATACATTTTTCTTTGTACAAATACTGAAAGTTCATTATTTGACTAATTATTGCTAATTATTGTTTCTTTTATTTTTCTCGGATAGGTGATTATGTTCTAAATTGAGCTTTAAAGTTCATAAAACATGGACAACTAGTGTTTAACCTGTACATAGTGTACATTTGTTATTGTGCTGTTTACACATGTCAGTTATATCAATAAAATAAGTTGAGAAAATATATCACCTCTGAATCTATTTAAGATATCTAAAATGTCCACACATTTAGTGCTATGTAATAATGTTTACCTTAACTTAACCTTATACTAAGCGCTGTGGAATCCACGGAGATAAAAACAGAACATGTTGAACTGTAATTATGCAGCATTTAAAATATCAAGACAGACGGACGCATTTGTAAAATCATTTACAACGATGTTTGTTTTCATGCCGAATAGAAAATCTGAAAGCTATGTTCGTATTGTGTGCCCTAAGAGACCTTCAATGAAAAATGGAATCGTTGAGGATGAAGAGAAACACAGAATCTACATCTCTAAGATCATATGTGCATTTTGCTTTAAACGAAACTCACCCAAATTGGTTTGACATACCAGCTATCTGTTCCTTATAACTTCCAATCATTTTTACATTTTCTGCAGCGCTTTTCTTTGCCATTGTCTATGATAAGTAGAACGAAATTAACATCTCAAAAACAAAATTTGTGATCCTGTTTAACAACGTCATGTATGTACATGTATATGAAATGTATTGCTAGTATTATAATTCAATTGGTAAGATATGAAACTCTTTCAATTTTGATATCGAAATAGATAATTATGATGGAGGAAACACATCATAGTGTCATAGCTGCCATGGTACATTAGATTTTGCCACATGACAAACTGTCATGTTGCATATATTTTCCATTTTGGTAATTAATTAACTTGTTTTGAGTCTTCCAAATTTTAATCTTAGCAGTGCTATAAAATGTACAGGTCTAAATTGGATATGTCTGATTCATTTTATAAAATATATGTATTATCTGTCATTTCAGAAGTTTGGGGTTGAAATTCTAAAACGTGCAGGTCTTAGATGGTAAGAATGTTTTTGCAGGTCTTAGATGGTAAGAATGTGATATGACATATTTGGATAGTTATTTAATGGATAATTATGAATTCTGGTCAATTTTACTTTAGACATTATCTAAATCATTGCTGCATATTTTATTGCGAGTCAAATTTAATACGTTTAATGTGGTAGAATTCAAGTCGCAATGTTCAGGCACCTCGATCACGATTTCCCGTATTTGGATTGATTTCTAATGTTCAGAGGGTAAAGACCCTGTACAACATCAGTTCAGTTACCTGTTTATACACTTTAACGGTTCCATGAATTTTATTATCTAAGAGCTGGAATTCTATTGTTCAAGGTGTTTGTTCACTTAAAAGGAAAGCATCATTGTGTGTACTGATTACTTTCGCTTTACAGTATTTTGATAACTTGAATAAGAGCTAAATCCCAGTAAGTTGTTATTATTCGAACGGAATGCACAAAGATTAAAGCGTAACCTTTTGAATTGTCAATATGCAGCATTCTAAATTATTAAGACAGACGGACGACTTTGTAGCAACATCTACAACGATGTTTGCTTTCATGCCGCATATAAGGTTTAAACGCTATTTCAAATTGTGTGCATTACGAGACCTTCAATGAAAAATGGAATCGTTGAAGATGAAGAGATACACATAGTCTAGACCTCTAAGATCATTTATGCATTTTGCTTTAAGCGAAACTCACCCCAGTTGTTTTGACATATCTGCTATATGTTCCTTATAGTGTTCAATACTGCATCTTTGTTTTGCATTTTCTGCAGTCTCTTTTTGCCATTGTCTATAACAAGTAGAGCGGAAATAAAATAACATCTTAAAAACAAAGTTTCTCATGCTGTTTAGCAGCGTCATGTATGTACATTCATATGTAATTTATTACTAGTATAATAATTTAATTGGTAAGATATGGAACTCTTTCAATTTTGATATCAATATAGATAATTATGATGGAGATAGCACATAATAGTGTTGGTAGATGGGAATCAGAAGCTGTAAATCGAAGAACAGATAATTAATTTAAGATATTTAAAAACACTTTAAGTATTTGTTTGTATAAATTTATTTACCACACTTCTAATATGGATGTCTGTACTCATATATTTAAATAAGTCCCCAACACTCTTATGTGTTTAATTCATGCATTAAAACTGATAATTAGCATATCGATCATTAACCACGGCTGCCCATTCTCCTTTAGTCTATTTATTCCAGAGGTGTTTGATAACTGCAGACCTCGCTAACTAAACAGCCTTAAATCCAACTAATAGTGTTTTCTTGTCAATATGTATAGACAATAAATACACTTTCATGCTATTCAAATCAAACCTTTACAAACTAGCAGACCTTAGATGCAAGATATGGATAAAAGCTCGTTTCACTCTTTTTGAAGACATTGCCAACAATTGAGACTTTTGTCCAATGCTTATGAACATATGAAACAAAATCAATATCCTTTTACATCAATAACTGACTTTATTTGTTGTGGATCAACTAGTGTTACCTGTATCTTCATCTTTCATCACTGATTGGACAGATTCTAAATTAGGAAAATATGTAATTCAATTAGTAAGTAAAACTCATATTATAGAAAATGCATTTTATTAATGTTAATATCATATCAACACAATAAACATTGTCTCTTGTCTCTGCATATGTTTCTCTATAAAATGATCGTTGGTTTTCACCGTTTACTTCGGTTATCTCCACCAATACATCTGACCGCTACGATACAATTAAAATATTGTTGAAAGTGCCTATACAAACCATAACCCTAACACTGTAAAATAGTCTTCTGCTGGACCTAGTATCCTGGTTACACATGTTTATTTTTATTACAAGTCATGCATACTATGTTTATTATTTGAATTAAACATTTATTAAAGCAATAATGATGTTGTTGAACAGGGGAACACCTATCATATCACACCACCAAATATGTAATTCAATTAGTAGAAACATAAGTATTATATTATATGTCTGTATCTACAAAAGTACAATGTCTGATTTTATTTTGGTGCAATACGTTTATGATATTTTGTATCTCTGTTTATTCTACATCATCGAAATTAAATTTTACTCAAACAGGCTAACTACAGAAGGAAATATAGCAGCAAAAATAGCTCGTGATACAAATTGGACGGATGAACAGAGGCAAACTGAAAAAGGTCTTAATCGAGAAATCCAAGAAAAAGCAAAAACGATGTAAGTGTTTACGATTTGTGCTATTATCAATATAAGTATAAGTAATTATTCTAATAATGGAATACACAACACAATATAGGAAGTCATGTTTTCGTCTTCAGCCAATATCAATTATATTGTTATAATATAGCTCTCATTTACAGAACGATATATTGAAAAGAACGTTCAGACAATTATAGTCTTCGTTTTGATCCGTTTTCTATGTAAGACAAGCCATAAAGACAGCTGCGCGTGATCTTGTCTTACGTGGCTTTGTCAGCCAATCAAATCGGCCGAGTATAGTCAATAAATAGTAATATAAATTGTCGTCTTAGTAGATCTAAAAAAGCTTCAAATATCAATTTTACCTGAATTTTAACTGCTTTCTCCTAGTATAACTGTGTATTTACTGCATTGCACGTGGCGTTGTAATATGTTGTGTAGTAAACATGACAGTAAACATGCGAATGAATGAATGAAATCGACAAGCTTTGTTTTTAAGTTGAAACGGAATAAACAGGTACTTGCACTCGTCCTTATTGAAGATCTGGGATTTCTTCCACTCGCGAGAGAAATTCAGCGTCTTTCCACTCGTTCCGCTACGCTCCACTCGTGAAAAGACGGAATTTCTCACACTCGTGGAAGAAATTCCAGATCTTCAATAGGGACTCATGTAAGAACATATTACACTTATTTTACGTACATTTATACCAACTGAATGATTGCTTCTATTCCAATATTGATGAAGCTTAAAAGTGTGTTTCTTCCCTTTTGTGTGCAGCTTATGCTAATCGTTTTGTTTTGTATTTTTCATTCGCTAAAGTCAAAAGATAAATTTTGCATATGAGGGTGTGAAGAATGAAAACAATAAATTAAGGCAGCAAATATTTGATAATCAGGCAGACCAGCAACAAAGAAACCAATCACACAAGCTCAAAGGGGAGAATGATAAATTAAAAAGAAGGTATATCAAATTAACACAGATTTTTTTTAGCACACCTCAATCAAGTAGTAATATTGTCTGACATTTAAATTTATGATTACTCGAATTTCTCTTATGCAACGAAAGCTTAAACAGTACTGACCACCATTTGTTCCAATATCAACATAACGAAAAACTACGTTAGACCTTTGAACAAAAAATAAACCACCACATATGGTATTGAAAATCCTTGACCTAGCCCGGGACAAACCAAAAATGTGATCACAACCTCCCTATGATTACTGGATCTCCAACGACAATGTATAACAGTGTGGGAGGTATCTGTGCTTTACGTGTGATAGACACCAATGCATATACCAAAGGTAAATTATCATGTTGGCTTGTTAATTGTTTTTTTAGAAAGCCAATATTGAATACGCAAATACACCTTATTATCCTAAAACTAGTTCAAGCGTTTATCAATGAATCTGAAAAAAACCTCATAATTAGTTGAATAATAGTCATCAGCCACAAAACAAATGTTTGTTTTGTATATTTCTTGTTCTTTTTTACATACATTAGAGTAGACATTTTTGGGTAAAGACATGCTTTGCATGAACTTTCCAATGAGCCTACATTATAATACACTACGATTCCTCATACGCTATGAACACCTCAATTTATTTTAAGTATTGCAAATATCCACATGTAAGCAAATATAAAGATGGCCTCGATTCACACGAATTCATGTCATGCCATTGAATATATATCACACAAAATGTCATTTCTCTATTGTTTTTACTAAAGTATTTATATTTTATTTCTTTACTAGTAAGACACAATTTGGATGTACATGAACATACGAGACCAAATCAATTTCATACGTAGACACAAAATCAAAGTAGAGGAATGTATTTGTATGTATTATATAATTGAATATGTGTTCTATTTTCTGAAAAAGTATTAATTGATTTTATAATTTCAATTTACTATTTTCAAAGTACTTCCATTTGTAACATATAAATAATGTAATTATGATAAAATCTAAGGCTTCCTTCCTCAGGCATTGATGGCTATCCTGTTTAGGCCCTTTGATTGTATTGCTCCAAAGACCTTTAAATTATATGACTTTCCAATTTTTCGGGTTTGAGCGTAGCTGCTTAGGGTTATTCAAGAAGCGCACCGTGTGCACTCAATTTGATATCTACGTGTGTTTACCTATATGGAATTATATGACGTCATACCACGTCTGGTTCAGATGAGATGCGCACTGCGTATGTGTAGATCGTCAGTTCACTGTCGTATGCTTACCTGTATGGACGTGGGCCATACAGTGAGAACATATTTTTAAGACAGTTTTATTAAATAATTTGTTATGAAGTAACAAATTTAAATTTGTTTTTCGTAAGCAACATGTTTCTTGTTTGAAGAAACATTTTTTAGAGATTATCGTTTTTGTTTACGAGATTATTTTTTTAGTAAAGATGGCGGATGCCATGCTACCGAAGAAGACCGCTATTAGTAGTAAGATAGTGGCTAATTTAGAGTCGGAGGATTCTAAAAGAGGCAAAATGACCTCAAAAACACCCGACAAGAAGGTTTCTAGTCAGAGTAAGAGGTGTTCTGAGACATTTGCCAAACAGACGAGTGCTGGTTCGGCGTCAAATACTAATAAACAAAATATCAAGGCAGGTAATGTAAGCCCCCTGCCAAGTACTTCTAATACGTCAGATACTACATTGGGTGACGTTATGACATTTTTAAGAGAAATTAAAAATGACCAAGAGAAATCTAATACTCGAATGAACGAGATGTCGTCCAGAGTCGAGGAAATGTACAATTATGAACCGTACGAGGATGACGGTGATTTCGAGATGTACGATGAAAATGTCGCTGATGACAATAATAATGAGGCAGTTGAAGAGTCTGCAACAGCAGAAAGTCAGCCCCCTGCAAAAAAGTAGAAGTAGGATAAAGACTCTGTATTTAAAGATACTCTTGAGAAATATAAAATTAAAGAAAAAGTTGACGAGTCAGTAGATTCTGGCCTGGCCGAAATGGTTAATTCCTTTTTTGGACAAGGAATTCCAGAGGAAAAGTTTTCTGAATTAATACAGTCTATTGATAGGCCTGAAAACTGTGAAGCCTTGACAAAAACACGTGTAAATCAGTTAATATGGGACTTGTTATCCGAATATACACGATCTGATGAGAATCGTATTCAGTTCAGGCAAAACATTGTTGTGAAATCTGCGTGTTTAATTACTAAGATGTTAAACCAGTTAAATGACCTAAAGAAAAACGGAACAGATATTCCGCAAGAAATTGTTGATTTAGGAACTGACGCAGTTGGGTTACTTGGTCATTGTAATAGTGCGATGAATTCAGCGAGACGAGATATGCATAAACCAGATTTAAGATATGAATACTTTCATCTTTGTTCATCTTCTCTACCCTATACTAGTTATCTTTATGGAGATGATATATCTAAGCAAGTGTCAGACATTGATTCGATTAACAAAGTGAGAAAGAAAGTAAAGAGAAGAATACCTCCTTGGTATTATGTCAGGGGACAGGAGCCCCAGGTTTTAGGGATAGAGGAGGTAGATCAGGTCGTGGTGGACGTGGTGGTCCCAGAAGAGGAAATAGAGGTTCAAGAGGCGGAAGGGGTGCTTCTGCATCATTTTTCACGAACCAAAATGACTTTGTTAATAACTCTTATACTCAGTTTCCAAAAAACTCCAGACGGGGGTTCGGCAGAAGGAGATATTAAATACGGTAAGTGTATTAAATCAAACTGAAATAAATTTTGAAGCAGGTAGACTGAAAAATGTTGTCGATTCATGGTACAGCTTAACAAACGATGAAAATATTTTAGATATTGCTTTTCATTGCCATATAGAGTTTTATGACAGCATTATACCGGTTAGAAACCATTTAAATAGAACATATTTTGTAAACAAAAATGAGGGAGAAATATTAACAAATGAAGTCAGTAAATTATTAAAATTAAAAGTTATAGAAGAGGTTGAATATTCAGATGATCAATATTTATCACCTATATTTACTGTTCCCAAAAAAGATGGTGATTATAGAATGATTTTGAATTTGAAGGACTTGAATGAAAATGTAGTATATCATCATTTTAAAATGGATACTTTTGAATCGGCTCTTAAACTTGTCAGACCGAATTGTTATATGGCGTCGATTGACTTAAAAAACGCTTATTATTCTGTACCAATTGCCAAAGAACATAGACAATGTTTGCGATTTTTATGGAAAGACAAAATAGTTCAGTATACCTGCTTACCTAATGGTATTGCTTGTGCCCCCAGAATTTTTACAAAGCTACTTAAACCTGTGTATGCCACATTGCATCAACTAGGCTATATAAACATGGGTTATATCGACGATTCGATTTTGATTGGAGATGATTATGAAGAGTGCAGTGAGAATATCAAAGTAACCAAAGATTTAGTAGAAAGAGTTGGCTTTACTGTTAACGACAAAAAGTCAGTTTTTATACCAGTACAAAAGTTACACTTTTTAGGATTTTTTATAAATTCTGTGAATATGCAAGTTACTTTGCCACAAGAAAAAGTAGAAAATATTAAACATTTATGTTTTAGTTTATCTAAAAAAGACGAGACTTCTATAAAGGAAGTTGCAAAAGTTATTGGAACTTTAGTTTCAGTTTTTCCTGCAGTTGAATATGGCAAACTTTTTTACAGAAATTTAGAATTACAAAAAATACATGCATTAAAGAAACGTTTTGGTGATTATAATGGACAATTACAGATAACAACAAGCATGAAAAATGAATTGCATTGGTGGATTAATAATATCCAAAATCAATATAGAATTATAGATCATGGTTCCCCATATTTGATTATTACGACTAATGCCTCGTCCGAAGGATGGGGATCTGTTTGTAATGATATGAAAATAGGAGGTAGATGGTCTGATTTTGAAAGAGATTTTCACATTAATTATTTAGAGTTATTAGCAGTTTTCTATGCTCTTAAATCTTTTTGCAAAGAAGTCAATAGCAAATATATAGCATTTAAAGTTGACAATTCTTGTGCTATATCATATATAAACAATATGGGTGGAATTAAATCTGCAGAATCAAACATTTTGGCCAAAAGCAATTGGATTTGGTGTATTGAGCATAACATTTGGATATCTGCAGATTATATTCCAAGTGCTCAAAATATTGCACACATTGAAAGTAGAAAATTTAACGACAACATTGAATGGATGTTGTCCAAAGATATTTTTAAAGCTTTAACCAAAATTTGGGGAATGCCTTGCATTGACTTATTTGCAACTAGATTGAATAGACAGATTGCTCGTTTTGCAGCTTGGAAACCAGATCCTGACTGTGATTTTGTTAACACTTTTTCTGTATGTTGGTCAGACATTTATGTATATGTTTTCCCTCCTTTCACTCTTATAGGACGTTGTGTACAGAAAATTCGGACAGAACAAGCAGAGTGTATGATGATTATACCAGTGTGGCCGACACAGAGTTGGTACTCGAGCGCTCTACAGCTATTAGTGGAGCAACCGATATTGCTTCCCAGCACACACAATCTACTAACTTTACCGGGAACAGACAAAGTTCATCCGTTGATAAACAGTTTAAAGCTGATGGCATGTCGCTTGTCTGGAAGTACTACAAAAGTAAGAACATTTCTCCTAGAGCAGCCAGAATTATTATGTCTTCGTGGAGAACAGGTACAAAGAAACAATATTCGACATCTATTAAAAAGTGGTTCACATTTTGTCGTGAAAGACAGATTGATACATTTCAAGTACCTGTAAGTATAATTTTAGATTTTTTTACGGAACTTTATGAAAATGGACTTGGTTATAGTGCTATTAACACTTCACGTTCAGCATTATCCGCACTTGGAATTGTACAAGATAGCTTTGCGATAGGAGCACATCCTGTGGTTATAAGATTTATGAAGGGTATTCACAACTTAAGACCTTCAGTACCTCGGTATGTCACAACTTGGGATGTGTCAAAAGTTTTAAACTATCTAAAAACGTTATCACCAATGAAGTATTTATCATTGAAATTACTGACATTTAAACTTGTGATGTTGATTTGTTTAGTTTTAGCAGGAAGAACTCAAACTGTGCATTTACTGTCTATTCAAGGCATGAGGAAAGAAAATAACTGTTATATATTACAATATAGAGATTGTTTGAAGCAAAGTCGTCCAGGAAAGACTTTTTCTATTGTAACTATAAAGCGATATACAGTTGATCGTAGATTGTGTTGTGTTACCGTATTACATGAATATTTATGTCGAACAAGAAATTTAAGGGGAAATAACAATGATGTATTTATCAGTTTTATTAAACCGCATAAATATGTTTCAAAAAGTACTATTAGCCGATGGTTAAAGACAGTTATGATAAAATCAGGTATTGATGTTCGTAAATATACTGTTCATAGTATTCGAGCTGCATCATCTTCTCGAGCGAAACTTTCTGCGTTACCAATTGAAAACATTATGAGTGCTGTTGGTTGGACTAGTGAAGTTGGAACTTAAAAAACTTATTTGGTATGATTACTAATTGTTTGCTTAATATGAGTATATTAAATTTTGTTTTGTTTATCGTCTTGTGCATATGCTTTGAAGTCTGATCTGAACCGGAAGTGGTATGACGTCATAGAATCCTAAGTTTAACCGAGACTTACCTTGGTTAAAGTTGAAGGGTGAACTGGATTATATGTAGTCATATAGCCACTGAAGGGATCAGATGCCCACCCAGATACCCACCCATAATTGTGATTTTATTTATGGTTTACATTCAGTGGCTTCAACATTGGGTGTTTTCTTTGGGTAACAATTTTATTATGTTTTGGAGAGTTTTAACTTTTGGTTTTGACTTACACTGATTGGTCAATTATGATTGGATACTGATTGGTTTATGACACTTTGGAGGACTCAAAGTGGTGCTTATTCTTATTTGCACAAGAGTTGCTTTAAAGATTGACGATCTACACATACGCAGTGCGCATCTCATCTGATCCCTTCAGTGGCTATATGACTACATAGAATCCAGTTCACCCTTCAACTTTAACCAAGGTAAGTCTCGGTTAAGCTTAGGATTATATAATGTTTGTCAAAATGGTGTTCGGTTATTGGTGCGCAACGTCACTTTCAACAGTTTTTCAGCTATATTGTGACTACCAGGGGAAAACACTCATACTGACCAGTGAATCCCACAGCAATTGGTAGATTTGTGAAATCTGTGACATTTTAGTTGAAAATAGAACCGCTAACCAATATACAGTGTATTGCCAAAGGTGAGTCTTCAAAATGGCCGACGTCGGACGTATTAATCAGTGATGTCAACGGATTTAATGGACTATTTCATAAATAAAAAAGCATTATTTACCCCTTGTTCCTAAAATATTGTTGCGTGACATTTTGATATGATAACCTGACAAAGTCTTTTCGGAATTGATGTATGCAAACTCCGTATGTATTGCTGAGGAAGAGAGATCCATATTTCTTTCATTTTGGCCACAAGTTGGGTTATGTCTTTGACGTCAGTTATCTGGCTTTGTAAACGTATTTTTATGGTACTCACTTTCACACATTTTCTATTATGTTAAGGTCCGGTGATTGAGAGGGCCGTGGAATACATTTAATATTCCGTCGTTTTGTCTGCCTTGAAGCATGTACGTGTCATCTTGGAGCAGATACTTGTCAGTTGGGAAATGACGATCAATTAAAGGCCATAAATATGAGTCTAAAATATTAATATACTTCCATGAGTTAATATTACCCTCAACTTACGTAAAAGTTTCCAACTCCTTGATAAGTAATACAACCCCAGAATATAGCAGAAAATTTACAGTTACCAATAAGTCCAAGACATTCAGATCGCCAAACTTCAAACTTCATCAGGGCCTCTCCACACATAAACACGATTGTTTGAATCAACCACCACATATGTTTCATCGCTATATATAAGCCTTTTCCAGTCTCTATTTAAAGTCAATCTAAGTTGTGATCTACACCAGTGTACGCAGCGATGTATGTTCTCAGTCCGAATGGTGAGGGTCTTACGATTTGTTCTCCCTCTGAACCCATGGAATCATAATCGTCTACGAACAGTCCTTGCAGAAATCGTATTAGTCAAGACATTATTCACTTTGTTCGTAATTTCCGTCAAACTTTGTCCGTTCTGACACAACGTAAAATCTTCCTGTCACCGTGGTCATCAGTTTTTCTTGGTCGGCCACTTCTTCGTTCATTTTCACAACTTTCAAGCTGATTGAATCGCTTCAAAAATGTTGACACGCCTGATTGACTTACTCCTAAAGTTTATGCAGTTCGGCGATGGTTTACTCCACCCTCGAACAAAGATATAACAACTTGCGGTGTTGACATTTGGTTACGTTTTCCGGCCATTGTTTCAACTGACGTTTCGTCATAAACAGAAAGGTCAATGTCCACCGTGCCGTCATTAAATGTTACCGTATTAACCCTACTTAACACACATATAAAATTCATCTCTTTCCTTATTTCAAATTTTAGGAAAAATAAAGGAAATGGGTATCATCATTTTGTTTTTTATTTTTGTCGGCCATTTTGATGACTCAATTTTGACCATACACTGTAAGTGGTGATATGCTTGTGATCAGAAGTAAATTATCTTAACCAGTAGATGATCTTAACCTAGGTTCCCCTCTTATTAAAACACCTGCATTTGTAACGCAATATAAACATATGCAAAACATGCATGTCTATGGATCAACGTAACTGCGTTTAAATTCGTAGTAGAAACGATATCTTATATTTCTGTGTGACGTTTTGTTGATGGTACTTGTCCTTTTTCATTTAGACATTGTATTGTCTGTCCTTCGATTTACGGCTTCTGCTTGCCTCTTTTAGTATTTTCTTTGATTTTTTTTTTTACAATATGCAGTTTTGTGTTTTGGAAGTATCACTAACCCTTGATTCTCTTTGCAGATTGACGCATATGAATACGGATTTGCAACAAAGAGCAGCACATATTGAATCACTCAAGCGTGCAATGGAAGATCTAAGATATCAGATTGATCAAAAAGACGAAACAATACGGGATATTAAAATGGATGCGGATGACCTGCAAACAGGGTAAGAAATGAATGTTTGTAGATTGATTATCGTCTCGTCGGTATTCTGTTACATTTATGTGTATGATATGCTTTCGATTTTCGTTATTAATATTCAAGACCAATTATTTATCAGCATATTCACGCAACCCTTGAGGTATTTTGTCTTAGATATTTCGCAAACTGCATGTATGATGACTCTTGAATTGATACTGGAATAAAGAATATGGCTGCTTTGTGTACTTGACCAAACCTCTGAGATTATTTGCAGAAATAAAGAGGTTATTGTGCAATCTTGTCTTTACAAAAATGTAGACACCTTCTGAAGTAGAACGCATGAATGGAGAACAATTTGACAGCCAGCGATATGAACTGTAGATTATGCATGGTATGGTAGTTGAATATACAGCACCTGTGCATTCAGTGCCTATCCCCACTAAAGTTGTGAGTTCTAATCCCCTAAAATTGAGAACATTGAGTTTTTCACTCTGAATCTGAACATTGTTGTAGAATTGTGGCTCTCAAACGGGTTAAAATTCTATGATATAAGAACAGATTGTAGGTAAGCAATATATGGTAGAGTTGTTAAGCTGCGGGTGAATTACATTCGCTACTATGATGGTCAATTGTATTCACTAGTTTTTGATCTTGCCGTTGACTGTACGTCAAAGAATCCACTTTCTAAATGAGGGTATTTCGGCGAGTTTTCACGAATTTATTAGCCTTTCGAAGATAGCGAAAATAAAACATTTAACTCACGGAAAAACAGTCTTGACCAACCAGTCTTTGCCTGTACTCTAGAATATTGTGTACCGCATCGGTGGCGTAATGGTTGTCGTGATCGCCTCGAGTGCGGCATATAGTGGGTTGGAGCCCCGGTCGTGTCAAACCAAAGACTAGAACATTGATATTTGTTGCTTCTCCGCTAAGCACGCAGCATTAAGGAGAAAGAGCAAATACGGGTTTGTTTCGGAATCAGAATTATGTGTCAGAGTGGAGCGACATGTCATCCCGCGGACTATTGTTTCAGTGAGCTAGCACTATAATAAAAGACGTTGGCCACTGGTCCCCCGACGCCAAGGTTATATCGTAAGATTAAATTTAGAAACTACTGTAAACTAGAGGTTCAGGTGAGCCTGTATCACTCATCTGACTTAAATAATTCTGAAAGGGGACCACCCAAGGACCATTTTGAAGTACAAAAAGGTGAGATATACTTACATATCACACCTAGCTTCAATTTGACTTTTCATGCACAAGTTATCATCTAGAAACCAATTCCGAACACACGGACGAAGTATAAAAAGGGATGTAACTCTGGTAAGAATTGTCGAAAAATGATCGCTATCGAATTTCACCTAGATATTCATGAGATACACCTACAGACCAAACCTAGTTTCAATCTGGCTATTTGTTCCCAAGTTATCATCTGGAAACCAAATATTTAGCAATTTTGAGGTATAAAAAGAGGCACAACTCTAGTAAAAATTGTCGAAAAATTGTCATTATCGAACTTGACCTAGATATTCATGAGATACACTAACATACCAAACCTAGCTGCAATCTGACTTTTCATTCACAAGTTATCATCTGAGAACCAAGCACACGAACGGACGGACGGACGGACGACACCCATTTCCATAGTCCCCTTCGACGAAGCGTCGGGGGACAACAATATCCAACTCAGCGTGTTGGTCTGGTACAAACGGACCTCATCATCATCTCATTAGAAATTAACTTGTTGTCGCCATGATATAGCTGCAAAAATTGCTGAATTGGTGTTAAGCAACAATCAATCATTCACTGACTAGAATACTGTGTGTTTGGAGGCGAATCAGTACATACCAATTTGGGTTTAACTGGACCGGTGGTCGAATCCACGATGATCTACAACACTTGAGGCGAGCACATTAACCATAATACCACCGATGCTAAAACTACTGGCATGAAGGTGTTGATATATAATTCAGAGCGCACGATGCCTTTTGGAATAACGGTGATTGGAAATTTTAATATTAATATTATTTACAAAACTATTTGGTATGCTAAATAACATTGCTGGTGATAATCTAACAAAGGACACTCCAGCAATCACTGACCTCGGTGATCCAAATCGTCCATGAAAATCTCAGAAAAGTATGGTGAGCTCTATGATAATGAGTGGACGGATGCTGTTGACTGTAGGGTCGATGTGAAGGCACTTTATCCTGATATGAAAACGGCAGAGATTGAAGAAGTAATCATACGTCATTTATATCAGTTAGTGATGGTAAGCTTACCTTTATTAAGGTGAGGTTAATCCACTGATATCAGTGTGTTCAAGTATATTGGACATTTATAAAATAATAATATAGGTATTTTACCTTCCATTTGTTAAGGGAGTTATGTTAATTTGGATTTTGTAGTCAAACGATAACGATGTGAGCTGCACTTGGTTGTATATCAACACAGTTCAACATCATGATCGATACTCTCGTTAGAAAGACTTGATGAAACCAAACGGTTAGTCTGAGGTCACTCTTCATTTAATGGCCAAATGAAAGAGAACAAAACTACATATAGTGGTCGACAACAGTACATAGAAAACTAAATATTGAAAAACACAAACGGCATTGACATTTCTGTTGAGCTATGGTGCTCCAGAACATATGATGAAGATTAGTGGTCGACAACATTACAGTAAATATTGAAAATCACAAACGGCATTGGAAATTCTGGTTAGCTATGGTGCTCCAGAACATATGCAGAAGATTCAGTAATTCTTGCTCCACTTGTGGTAACCGTCATATTACTCTTATTACCCGACGATTAGTCACGAAAGAAAAACGTTTGGCGACATTATGGCTTTAACAAACAGAACATAGATGTGGTCATATGTGACATGTATACGGCGTCACGATTAACCAAGTCATGAAAGCGATCAAACAATCGATGGGATGACTTCATCTTAGCCAATTGGTACCCTTGGTTTAGTAGCTTCCTTATTTGGAACTGCTTTACCTTCCACAGCACACGAGTTCACCCATTGGTGATAGTGTGCTTCATGTTTCTTAATCTTTAGTTTTCTGTGTAGTATATTGTATATCATTGATTGTCTTTTTTTCTATTGGCCATTGTATTGTCTGTTCTCCTTCGTTTGCATCTTTGGTATCATTACATTTTTCTTATTAGCAAGTATCCTATATTAACGAAATACTGATAGGAACAACAAGATGGAATATCATATCCAATTAAAGATGAATAATCCATTAGTGTGTGGTGCTGGGATGTTTCTTCATATAATGTACAAAATCGGATAATCGAAATAATCTTTCTTTGTTTAAAAGTTTCGTTCCCAACTTGAACTACTTGTCAATGTCATGATATAGGTCAATGTATGAAGTGCAGACCTAACTGTACCTGTGGTGTCCTTTATGTCCTTTATGTCAAGTTGTATAGCAATCAATTGTTAGGTTGAACGTTTCCACGTCTTAAATACCTATCTTAACCAATAGTTCCTGAATGCTTAGCGCTAGTTGGATATTGATCGAAAATCAAAGCTCGACAGCTCCTCTTACCATAGAAGGTTATATGAAATTATATACATATCTTCTTCCCAATAAAATGAAAGATCATTGAATGGTCCTATCTAATATAATTAATGTTTGTGTGGATGTTCAACAGAAATCCATGAAGGTCACGACTTCGGGGTCTAGTGACTAAGAATCCATTTGCGATACAACATCATGTACTAAAGATTGTCAGTGACTTGTGACAGATCGCTGGGTTTCTCCGGGTACTCTGGTTTATTCCATCAATAAAACTGACCGCCACGATATAACTGAAATATTGTTGAAAATGGCGTTAAACACTATAAACCAAACCAAAACAAACCAGAATCCATTTGTGAATGTAAGCGCACAGGACCAAGTTCAATTATACACATTTAAATTATTTTTTTTTTGTGATAGATACATATTATAAAGAACATTATAAATGACGTTCGATATCAAAGACAAAATTAATCTCGTAATTCAACATCTTCAGGCTCATAATCAAACAATATCCTATTTTATAGTGCTGTTATCGTGAATGATTAGCACTGTCTAAAGAACAATTAAAGGATGTCGGAAACATGATAGTAAGTGCACTGAACCTCAACACCAAGAGAGTAAGTATATTCTTTTTACGTCTAAAGACATTGTATGTTAGCATTTTTAATTTACAGAAAATAAAACAAAATCAAAATGAAAACAAAAAATACCACGCTGTCGGAACGGTTTTGAAACTACCACACTGTCGGAACGGTTTTAAGAATACCACACTGTCGGAACGGTTTCAAAAAATACCACACTGTCGGAACGGTTTTAAAAATCAAATTGCACAATCATAGAAAGAAGCACAATTGATACCACAAACACACAAACACATGACAGCTCAATTATCTACCTTGTTATATGCACTACACTATAAAGTGATGGGCTAAACTAAATTTATTGGCCCAAACATCCACTCTTTGTGAAATGATGTGGTCATTCAAGTGCTTTCCTCGTGTCAGGAAAGTGCACACCTTCACATATAACCGGCGGGTGAACAGTGTTGTCATAGAGAATACTATAGTCTTGAACATTATACATAATATACTTAATCTTCGTGTAAGCGAAGTAATTTGAAAGGACAAACGTAACATTACTTCATATATTACTTATGTGGTTGATTGATTGATTGATTGATTGATTGATTTATT
>MJUT01064083.1:0-14031 GCA_002080005.1 Gigantidas platifrons
ATGTATGTTGAAAGTCAAAAGAGTAGAAAGCCAAATAATTTAGAAGTATTGGCGACCAAGAAACTCAAAGGGCGTAAACAATATAGTCATAGTCGGCGAGCAAGAAACTCAAAGATGCTAAACAATATAGTCATAGTCAGCGAGCAAGAAACTCAAAGGGCCTAAGCAATATAGACATAGTCGGCGATCAAGAAACCCAAAGGTCCTAAGAAATATAGCCATAGTCGGCGAGCAAGAAACTCAAAGGGCCTAAACAATATAGTCATAGTCGGCGAGCAAGAAACCCAAAGGGTTAAACAATATAGTCATAGTCGTCTAATGTCTTCTACTGCGTGTTTAGTGTAGAAGCCACACATACCAATTGTATAGTCTTTGGTTTGATCAGATCTGGGCTCGAACTCACAATCTACCACACTCGATGTGAGCACGCTAACTATTACACTGATGATGCAGTTCAAAGCAAATATGAAAAACGTAGAAACGATACATATATAAACAAACAAACAATAAATATCTGAGAGAGGAGAACTGTAGTGTTAATAATAATTACATTATTACAGAACTGTAAACATCAATAATAAATATATCTTATAATCTAAGTCTGTGTGCGAAGTACTGACTACTTGGCGGATGTATCCATCGGAGAATAATAGTCCACCATCAAAGGTATAGGTACCGACCCAGTGATCGTAATAGTAGTAACTCAGTAATGGAGCATGAACCCTCGAAAAACAAAAATGCATCCATATCTCGGGCATATAATCCGTTTCTAGTATGTCCTTTGATCTACGACTTGTTATTACCCTCTCGATCATGGGGGAGGGGTGTCAGCGTATCGTCCCTACACAACTTTCAATACTTTTCTATCGGCAGTCCAAAATCATTGTCCTGTTGTCCTACACCTGCCTCATATATTTAAAGATTTTAAATATCCCGTATAATGTGTGTGACTTTGAACGTAAGCAGATTTACAACCATGGCAGGATTGCTGAAGAATTAACTTTGTTAAATATACAAAAAGAAGATGGTTAGTCAAGGCCACAAATCCAACTTTCTTTTCTTAATCAGCATATTATATTCCATGGTTAAAAATATGCTAAAGCGAAATAACTATGTTTGCACTGCCGATTATGATCTCTGCCACCTCAATGCAGAGAAACATTTAACGTTTCATTGCCGCAACATAATGTTCTGTTGTTTTTTATTTGTAGGTTATGAAAGGTGTACTTATGGAACGATTTACCATTATTGTAATACCGGCTTCTGTTGTAAATTAAGAGGTACCTGGTATTGTAAATGTATAACATATAACCGCAACCATTGCCAGTCATTGACTGAGTAAGTAAAGGCTTAATACAATTTGTGATATTGACCAACAAAATCTCCATTTTACATTTTAACCTCTCTATCCAAGCAAATTCAAACTTTTTGGATGCAATGGAGTCAAACTTTAGTTCTCCATCACAACAGCATGTCGATTCAATATAGTCATCGAGAACTTCAGGACTCTTAAGACGAGAACGTAACAACATTGGAGGACAATGAGATTGATTAACATCCATAATTGTAAGGACTTCGTCACTGTCTTGTGTGATTCTAGACTCAAAAATGTCAGGCTTTAACCTCATAAAAGGTTCAGAACTAGAGTGTTGTTCATAATCTAATGTCTTACCCTTATGACTGGAGGTGTGCCCTTTCTTATATCCAAATATTTTGGACATTTGTTTCCTTTTTCTTCCAATTTCTGCCTTCAAATTTGATATATAACTGTTGATATGATTTTTATTTCTCCCAAAATGTGAAGGAATAATTATTTTTGATTAAAATTCTAACGTTTATAGAAAATTTATAATACATAATTGATAACAGCCATTTATTGGACCCCCTCTGAAAATTATATGAATTGCAGGTATAGTACCTGCTGAGGCAGAAGTGCCCTGGCGGAAGATGCTAATTAGATTTGGAGACAATATGTGGACAAAATACTTGGATGATGTTTATTTATAGGTTTCCATATATTCTACCCAAATATTGAAAATTTTCAAATTTAATCTTTTAAAAATTTTAATTTTAATTTTAAATATCATTTAAATCAAAATTAAATTAGATTTCTACCGTTTATTTATATTTTGATCTTGTTTAATTTGTACTCAATATATTTCTCTTAGAAATTGTTCACTGTTATTGTTTAATGACCTGACATTTCTATTTTACAAAAGCATCGTTATGACACATATTTAAGAAAATAAATATGTTAACAGTCCATAGAAAGGCTTTACATTTTTGTAATTTTTGGGAAAGCCTCTTCACGGAAAGTGCCAAAATTCTGAAATTTTACTCGATATTCATATTACTAAGTTTGTAGTTAGTTTTAATAAATTTAAAGGTCAAACAGTTGCTCTTTAGGAGTAAAAACACTAATTCAACCAATCGGAGCTTAGAACACGAAAGTAGTTTGTTTTAACGAAAATAGTTCCTTTCGCTTTGTAGTATTGTGAGAAATACTGAATGGAATGGAAACATTAAAATTGATAATTGAAATACAATATATAAGGATTATTTTGAGCCAATAATACCTCTATGGAGGATTTGATTAATGACCTACAAATACTACATTTTTGGGGGATAACGGAGCTAGGTGTTTCTCATAGCCTGGCATATCACTGTACGATTTTAAACATGACGTCAAATTTTGACAGAACGTAGAGGAATCATGTACGTTCCAGGAAATATATGATCTTGGAAAGGTTAAACTTAAGATAAAATGGCCAGATAGGCTCGAAAAAAACACAACTTTAGTACAAAGCCTTAAAGAAATCAATTAGTGGATTTACACATTAAAACAACTATTATGTATTTTTTTTTTCTTTATTGGATTACAACCAGAAAATGTAGACTTTACTTATCATTTGTTTCATGTACACTAAACAGACAAGACACTACTAACACTATTTATACGGTTTATAACTGTTACAAAGTCTTCTGTCTAAAATTTGTAGGCACGTCTACAATAGTATGTTAAAACAGAATAAGGACACCATATATAAAACAATATTTTCGAATTTGGTATGAAATACGTTTCATGACTTTCAAACTAATGCATGGAACGACCTTTTACTCTGGGGAGGGATTATTTGAAGAAAAAAAACATAGTCTGTTACCAAGAAAAAATTATTGAACTTTATAAATACAGATGCAAGATAATCAATCTAACCCTGCAGTTTGATTGTGTGAACAACTTTTCTGCTTCAATGCAACACAAAATGATCACCCCCCCCCTTTTATTCACTCCTGTATATGTAATTGATCCCCGAGAAATACAATTACATAGTAAACATTTCAAATGAAATGGTTTTAATTGCATTACACTTAGCAATGAAGAAAATTCATATAATCTTGGACATTGTATCTACTTTGAAAATAAATTTCAAAATTATTATATAATAGAAATCTATGCGAATTTCAGATTACGTAGCGTCCATTAAAACAATATGCAGATGAAGCGATATTTTGTTAAAGACGACTTCTTCATCACTACTGTCTGGGCTACCCGATTGGCTAATTGTTAATACAAAAAGTTATTGATATTCTTTTGTCGTTTATGGAAAATCCTAGCGTGTCAAAATATTTGGAAAAATAGCAAGTATTTCATTGTACACTGTGATATATTGATTTAAAACATTTTTAATTGAATGGCTTACAACGAGAACATGATATATTGAGTGCATATGTGTTGCATGGTGTCATTTTAGTTAGAGGTCATTTAAATAGTGATGTCAACTATTTAATTTTATTTTCGTTAACTGTACTGTTAAACATCTGTAATTTGTTTTCTAAGTACAATAATATAGAAGTTCCCGTAACAAACAACGTAAGTGAGTCGATCGTGCATATGTGTGCTAGAGGTGTCGAAACTTCGCCATATTAAGGAGGTTACAGGGTCATAATACGGAAAGCCTGATGAGGACAATAATGGAAAGCGTGCATGTTACATACCTGGACTGGGTTACACAGACCTCAATTAAATTTGAGTATCAATTAAACCTTAAGTGTAGATTACTTCTATGTCGATTTGAAGTAATTTTAAGCGTTAATTAAGTTGTAATTGACACTAAATTTTAAATAAGGTTTGTGTAACCCAGTCACTGTATGTAGATTTCGCTATAAAAGGCTATATTTTTCGTCCCACCATTTAACCAGGCACAAGCTAGCGACCAATTTCTAGTGACCACTAAGCTAGCGATTAATAAGACGATATGTCTCAAAACCAATAAAAAATAAATAAATAAGGACAAAATGTACTTTTAAAGATTTCCAGCGACCAATAATATGTATTACTGTAATTGCACATTGAACACATTGAATCGACATCTGGGCATACAGGCAATATTTCTGGACCACCCTTTCCACAATACAAAGTTGACATTTGACACCCTATTGTGGACCTAAGGTGCAGAATCTCACATAGACACTCATGTGAGTAAAAGACAATACATTTTATGCTCTATTTCCCATGTTGCCCGAACATATATTATTTCTTCTCTTTACTGGGCTAAATAACGAAGACAGACACAACTATATTTTGGGTTTGCGAACTTACAAAACAGTTGGCCAACTTTTAATAAATACAGCGAAAACAAATAATTTAGTTTCAAGTTCGCTATAAGACATGGCAGTGAAAAAGTTAGGTGGGATATCATATGGTATATAAGCAGAAGCATGTAGATATCGAATTTAGTGCACTTGACCAATTTCTGGAATAAATTATCAGAATATTGGAAAGCTAACTAATAATACAATCTTTAAATTTAGGACGGACAAAGCCAAAAGGACGCCAGCTGAATAAAGCTACCTATGGTTAAAGTAGATTCAGATTACTTAGGAACCGTATAAATTTCAATGATAAATATATCATGTACATGCTGAAACACTTCCTACTATGGAAAATTATACCTTCTGGGACTTATCAGTTATATTGAAACAAAGTAACCAATTTATTCATGGGGCATTTCTGGAATAGTCGTCATCGGATACGCTCAAAGTAAGAAGTTGTAATTTGCATACTATTAATACACTAAACATTTGTGATAGAATGAACAAGTAAAGTGAGTGATTGGAAGTAATTGCAAGTTATCGATACTATAAGTATGTCATGAAGAAAATACGTTACAAAAAGTGTCAATCAACAATCCACATGTAGACCTTTAGTTCCACGTCAACCAGTCCGTCGTTCTTCTTACTTCGTAGTTATGCATCCTCAGCGAAGGACCAACCGCGTATAATTTTCACAGTATTTGGTTGGAACAGAAATTGTATTGAGCCACACGATTCCCCACATACCAACGAACAAATAAATCATTACACTACCGAAGTGGACATGGTGGCCGTAGTGGTCGAGATAGAATAGTAGTTGGATATAAAACTACTTGTGCAATCAGTGCATATCACAAATAATGCTATGGTTTCGAGCCCCGTTCATTGCGAGGTGTAATCAACACAACATTATGTGATAGAGTTTGTCCGTGACTTGCGCTATATCGATGGTTTTCTCCAGGTACTCTTGTTTCCTCCATCAATAAAACTGACTGCCGTGATATAACTGACATGTTGTTGAATTTGAGGTTAAACATTAAAAAGTAAAAGAAAATAACACTTACTTCAACAAAACCGAAAGGATATTGAACCATACGATATTCCACATTTGACACATCATTGTTTTGTTTTCTCTCTCTCTCTTCTCTAGTTTCATGACATTACTTGTTCTTTACATAATGTTTTGCAATATTCATGTTAATACCTGTTATAGAGGAACACAATTTAATGAAAGTTAATATATTGTCTCTATAATTATATTATTTTGCTGAAGTAGTAGTTGTGATACTATTTTAGATTTAGTAATCAATTTATCCACATCGGCGGTGTAATGGTAATCGTATAGACTCCTTTAGTTCAATAGGTTGTGTATTTGTGTGTCGATAGGGTTAAACATAAGACTATTTAATAGATGTATGCTGCTTCTCCCCCAAGTATGCCATATTAAGAATTTAGAGTAAATAAAAGAGCAGTCAAGATTTATTTAATATTTATAGAATGCAAGAGTTTTCAATGCAAGAAATAAACTGCACAAAATGTTTTATACAAAAATGTAAAGAAGCTGAACTTCAAGTAAGATGTGAAGATGTGAAAATAAGATCATTTTTATCATGTGACTATCAGACAAGAAATTCAGTCAGTCAGATATGTCCAGCCAGTAAAAAAATAAATGAAGTCTATAACAATAGAATGAAAGAAAGGTGCCTGATTAAAGTTCACCTGACCAAACTGACCAATAAGAAATGAAAAGGACAAAATAGTATGGAGCATTCATTCAACATAATCGCTAAATGAATACATATCTAAACTATTAATACGATAAAAATAAATATATGTTACTGAAGCATAAATAGCAATAATATTAAGGATTAAATACAAATGTATTTGATCATGATCAGCTAATAATCCTTTAATAAGTAGAAATAAATTGTTATTAAAAATAATGATATACTGAACAAAAATATGTACAAATCCACTGTATCACACTAGCATGCATAAATACATCATGTGATAACAAATTGTGCTATGTAGAATATTAAACAATTTGCAGTTGTAAATACCAAAAGTATAAAACCAAGGGTATTTCAAAATGAAGATGAACGGGAAATTGGTATGGTATGGACTGGTGTGCATCATGGGGACGTCACGTACAACTTTAGTTTATTTATAGTGATCTGTCGCTTGCAAACTACTAGTATCATCACGGACTTCAATCAAAACAGCAGACTTTGTGTGACGTTACAACGTCAGCATTATTATGTGCGGAATACAATGGTAAATACAGATAACACATCACACGGTGCCTATGTGAGAACAAAAAATAGAATATCAAGGCAATCTGTCAGATGGTTGCGTGAAGAAACAAATGATGTCCGGTCGTCACATATCAGCTCTACTGAATTCAGCACGTGATCAATAAATTGGGACGCTTCACAATTTGCAGCACTTTCTGTTCAGTGGTGAATCTCGGTTAATATGGGTTTCACTGGAGAACGGTACGAACCCTTTCCAGACGCATGTGATTGATAGCCGATCATTTTGTGCTGTAATGGAAATCATTGTTTGCTATAGATCATATCATAAACACAAGACTATTCAATAGGTATTTGCTGCTTTGCCGTTAAGCACACATTATTAAGACGTAAGAGCAAGGATTTGGTTGGCTCGGAATTTACAGAATTTGTATGGACTTCTTCTTTTAATAGATTATAAATATGTTGCGCTATTTCTTACAGCTTTGAACTGCAAGAAAAGAAATGTATACATATATCCGTGTTTGAAACAACGTTGTTAGACCATGCTAAAATATGATAGAGACCAATTATTGGATGAAATATAACTTCCGGAACTCTCTATATTTTATTGAATTAGTGAATATTCGAAACTGGTTATATTTGGTTAATTAAACAAGTATTCGAACCTTGTTATATTTGGTTAAATTAACATATGTTCGAACCTTTGCTATATTTGGTTAAATTAACAAGTATTCGAATCTTGCTATATTTGGTTAAATTAACAAGTATTCGAAACTTGTTATATCTGGTTAAATTAACATGTATTCGAACCTTGTTATATTTGGTTAATTTAACAAGTATTCGAATCTTGCTATATTTGGTTAAATTAACAAGTATTCGAAACTTGTTATATCTGGTTAAACTAACAAGTATTGGAATCTTGTTAAATTTAGTTAAGTTGACCGAGTATTCACTGTTGCCTTTACATACTACAAAGGGTTCATATGAAATAAAATAATTTATCTATTTTGTGGATAAAGTGGTTCAATTACTATATAATAAAACGTAGATATCAAAATTAGTGCGCACAACGCGTTTCTGGAATAACCTTCATCAGGTCCACTCACAGTCGTAAGGCTGGAAAGCGAAATAATTTTAAAAGTTTTGGGGGCAAGTAATCCAAAGAGCCTAAATGGGATCGCCAAAATCGGTTAAGGTCACCTATGCCTGAGGGAGGAGGAATTTTAGTTTTTAATAATGCTTTCATTTTTTAGGAACTCTAACTTTCAATAACACATGTATCTAACAAGCCATGTCATAGTCCACCAGCAGAGGTATCGGCTCAGTGAAATAATTCGTCTTGTCTTCTTGAAATCGTTATTATATGCAAACAATATGTAATGTACATACGATAAAAATAAAATATCTATCTGATGAAACAAATTAAAAATCACAAGAGATATAGCCAAGTGGCACAATTAAGTGAATGATTCATCTAAAACAAAAGTCGCAAATCACGAATTACAATTGAATCGACATTGAATCAAGACTCTGAATATCGTATATAATTCGCCTGTTACATCGGACGTAGGAGAAGGCACCAGTGTCATCATAGCTTCATCCTCTTTTTTGTTTTATGATTTTGTCTTTTAAGGGCGGAGACGCTATATTCTTATAATATGTATGTAATAAAACTAAAAAAAAAAAAAAAAAGAACTTAAATCATAAACAATTCAAAACACAGATGAATTGGACTGTACAATTATTATATGACAATGATGTCAACACAAACAAAAAGAGCTGATTTGAATTTTCTGAAAACATGATTGACATATATCATAATGGAATCTACAACATGTACACACAATAGTGAATCGAAATCAGATTACAACAAAATATTCACATCTATTCACTTAAAATGAATAGATGAATTTATTGAAGAAATGTCGGTCTTTGTTCTTTGTTCGAGTTGTCGTTCTTTATATAGGTTATTGAATTATATTGGCTGGAAGCCTGAAGAGCTATCTCCCGTATTGTATGTAAACCTTAGCGTCGCAAAAACGTCCCCTTTTACGTTCAAGACATCTGAAAGATGAGGTCATGCAAATCACGTATTTCTACATTGATTACAATCAATCTGCAGACAAAAACCCATCACACCCACCCACAATTGTTGAAATTGTTTTTGCATGTGAAAAGGCACACAGACTGTTGCGGCTTTGCTTTCTTTTTTCAGAGGTTTGGCGAGTGGTGAATTGAAGGTTAACAAGCTACCTGCATGGCTGCCAATGAATGTCTTCAACTTGAAGGAAAAAACGATGATGAATTGGTGAAGTTACGTTACCATTGAAATGATTCGTGTTGGCATCAAACGGCATCCAATTTTGTAAATTTACTTCACTTGACTTCTGTTCCCATGGTCAAGTATTTAATTTAAAGTTTGTGCAGAACAATTGAGAAATTTCTAGCAAAATTTGTTTATCAATCTTACTTCAATTTCTTTCTTTGAAAAAATAATTGTGCTTTGACCCAGATAATTTCAAAGAGTTCAGATATTTGCATATTATTGAACATTATTTAAAGTGCTAAATATTGAACTGTGTGGTAAATGCGGAACTGTCAGTTGAATATTGTTGTTCTTTAATATTGAACTCCATGCCACACAAGTTTTGTGCTTTTGTTGATTGAACTTTATTATTGAACTTCATGCCACGAGTTGTGTGCTTTCGTTGATTGCACGTTAACATTGAACTACATGCCACGAGATGTGTGATTTTGATGGGACTGCAGCGTACAAGTATTTGTTTTGAAATAATTGTATGCAGTCGTGACCAAACAATTTCGCCAGTCTAAATAATATATCATAAGGTTAATGCTTTTCTGTTTTATTTGGCCTTTTTGCATAAGATGTTTTCAGCAATAAATTAACTATCGTTAATAGTACAACACTGTTTTTAAGCAATGTTTGGTATTTAGTCGTATCATAAGGTACGTCAAGAAGTTGTTATAATATATATACAGTATTGGTGTATTGCCGGTAAACATATAATTTATATAGCGAGGCATAGAAATGGGTAAAAGACGAACTTTAGCGAGTCTGTCTATCCGTTTTGTGCCGAGCAACATCAATTCTATATTAACTGTCATTACATCAATATTGTATTTATCCTGCATTAAAATTTGGAACAAAAATGTTATTTGATTTAATAATAAAAAAAATAACTGAAATCCCATTGCTACCTTAATAGTAGTTCCGGTAAGGGGCGTGACTTAATATATTTACTAGGCTAATGTGGAAAATGTTAGTATAAACAGTGGTGTGTCTAAATAACTTTATTAGGCTTAAATGAAAAGTGTTATTATGACAGGGGTGTGGCTTAATAGATTTATTAAGCTAATGTGAAAAGTGTTATTATGACACTGTCATAATAAAGCAAATTTATTTCGGCCTATTTATTATGACAAAAATAACCCAATTCCAGGATAAATATATATATATATGACCGTTCACTTCTCTGGCTTGGTACCGACGCCTCACGAAAATGTGTTGGGATTATACCATATTTGTTCTACACAAGCTTTCCTTCACACTGCAATGATGAGGTCATGCAAGTATAATCGACATGTTAGTAGAATGCCAACACTACCATCAAACTGGGTGAGAGGCGTTGTTGTTAAGAACACTGAATCCTAAACGTCAACATTGTGTACAATATACTTAGTCTATGTAATACCGGCCCGGGTGGCTCAATGAGTTAGATAGTTGGATTACCTAACAACTTGTACAGGCCAATCACCAATACGACATGGGTTTGCGCCCGGCTTTGTAAATTACAAAACAACATGTACTCGACTCGCAGCCGCAGTCAATAAAGCTTGCCAGTTGCTTGCCCATGGTCGGTGTGTTTTGAGTAGATTAAAAAACTGTGCTGAATCTGAAAATAGACGTCGTTTTCAAGGCTTCGCGTGCCGTGGTCATCAGGCGATTTTCTTTAAATGAGGCACCTTTTGGGGTTATTTAAATTGATGTCCGATTATTTGGCTGATTTTGAAAAAAAAATATATCTTTCAATATCATAAGAAAAAAAGTTTGAATTAATTTATAAAGATTGATTGAAATTATTTGTTCGGTTCATTCGAAATAACCCCAATCAGGTTTTACACACCGTTGCGTAACCCGCCACGCGTGTTACACGGTGTGTACAACCTGATTGAGGTTATTTCTTCATGAACCGAACACAAATTGCGATCAATCCCTAAGTAATGCAGAAGTTGTGATCTGTATAATATTTGTTATATAAAAGAAAGTTGATGTTCTTAATCATCTATTAAGTATTATTGCATGTACAGATCAAATGGTAAATATACAAATCATCATATCAACAAATAAACGACGACTTAAATAATAAAATTTGATATACATGCAGCAGACAAGAATCAGATCACGTCATGCTATGAGGACGGAACGACATTTTAAACCAGGATATCATCAAACATATCATACTATACAGGATATCGTTAGATGTTGGTGTGTTGTCAAAACAAAAAGATCCAACTACATATAACATTCAGTTGTAATAAGATTGACATTAATATTAAGTAATACAAGCTTATAAATCATGTCTATAACATGACACTGGACTAGTATTTCAACATGGTTGAGCCTGTTATATGATCTATTGAAAATGAAGTGATGAATTAATAATCTTTCTGCATTAAATACAATTTCGTGTTAGTCAATTCTTTCAAAAGTATTTTTGCACACATTTTCATCAACAGCTTTAAACAGAAATGTTTGTTTACGAACTCTGATTTCCCTACTAACAGAGAAGTTTAAAGAGAAATAACTTTAATTTACCCGAGTTAATTTAACTGAACTTATTTACCTCATGAGAACATCATAATTTAACAAAATCCGCCGTTTTAAATGTTTAGTAGTAAAAAATATTACCTTTTCCACCCTTTGCATGATACAATCATTTAATTTGTGTATGCGGATTCTATGTTCTTTGATACGCTTTGTATTCAGACTTTCACACCTCTCCAAGAAAAACACTCTTTATAATAACGCTGTTCGCCCTATTACTAGTATATGGGAGAGTTAGCATTTTTACTCGCATTTGAGACCACTGACATGACCCCATGATTTCACTAAGATTTGAGGTTTGACCCATAAAACTAGCTCACCTTCCACTTTTTTATGAATGACCTGTACCTATAATAAATAAATACTAGTATAATCTAGGGTGACGGAGAAACAGACCTAACAATAGTATGACCAAAGGTATGTGCCAATGAATGTTCATCCACTTGATATAATGTACCTATAAATAGACACGTAATTGCGTAGACTGCTTCTGATCTCTTTCTTATATTAATGAGAGAAGAGAGAAAATGGTTTGGAGAAAAGTTTGGGGTCATATGGCGAGGAGGAAAAATGACTGGATGATCACAAGTCACAGGCGAGTCAGAAAATGGCATTACATTTGGAATGTTGCAAACCATATTCATATTTCATGCACGCCAAGGAATCATAAGCTTTTCCTCAAATCATGTTTTTCATTTTCTCAGTAATCCAAGAAAGAGATATGAAGCAATCTTCAATTTCGAGTTTCAAACATTATAACACACTACATCAAAAAGGCTGACAAAGTTTGGACACACAGCCATGATAATATGCAAGTATAATAGGCAATTTACAAAACTCGCTTGATTGATTTATGGTGCTTAGCGCCACTTTCAACAATATTTCAGTTACATCGTGGTGATCAGTTTTATTGGTGGGGGAAACCGGAGAACCCGAAGAAAAGCACCCACCTTTATCCCATTCTATTTCATCGAGTATACCTCGCTATGAACAGTGTACGAACTCATAACTTTAGTGGTGATATGCACTAATTTTAGATTAAATTTATATTTGTAGATTTTGATGCATTTCAATATCGAATTATATTTATTTCATCCCCAATTTCAAATTTAAACTTGATCAAGGATTTTATTTGAGCGATCTAACATACGGGTGGTCTGCTTTTCCTTAGAGGTTTTTGCGGAAAGACGTTCAGATTTAATGTTGCTTTCAGAATAACTTAATAAGCAAATTATATTAGATTCCTGACTTACTTCGAATTCTTCAGTTAAAATTAAATTAGTTTTACCACATTTTACATGTACATTTTTGTTGCAAGAAAGACATTTAAATTCACCAAACACAATATCCTGACAAACTGCACAAACGTTTGAAGTTCCGACAGACGTATGCTATATGTTACATTTTGTTTTCTCTCGTACCAATTCCTCAAGTTTTTGGGTATAATTTTGTTCAGCACTCAAACACATCTGTGCTTGAGCCATTTTATAAACTAACTGACCATTTGTTATGAAAAAAAACCCAAAACTTTCACAAAGTTTTAATAAAATGTGTTCACCATTGAGACCTGTATTCATGTACATGCCATATAACACATGTAGATGTACTTATTTATGACCTGACATGAATTTATTATTAATCCAATCAGTAAATTTGACAAATAAATGTTGGAATTTTCAAATTTACTGTAACATATGGACCATCTACACACGATTAGACATATGTTTTATGTCTATATCTAGATTTTCCTTACGAAGAAGGTAACACTTCGCCTATTGAAGCTATATTTGTATATAGCGGATATGGGCGAGTGATCTAGGGCTCTGGAAATACGGTTAAACCATTTGTGCTGCGGTGTATCAATGGTGTGAGTTCAAATTCCGTCAAGGGAAAAACAAACATTTGACAGCCATAAATATATATTTGGTTAGCGGTTGATCATGGGTTCGAGCCCCGGGTGGGTCACAAACCAAAGAGCAAAGACTGGTTGGTTCGAAATCAGAATAATATATCTGAGTGGAGCGACATATCTACCCGCGTGTTGTAGTATCAGTGAGCTAGCATTATAAAAGTACATAGCATACCTCATCATCATCGCATTGAAAGTTAACTTGTTCTCGCCATGATATAGCTGAAAAATTGCTGAATTGGCGTTAAGCAGCAATCGCTCACTCACTCACTATATATATTGTAACGAAGATTATATATTTGATATAATGCTTAAGAATAAAGCATTCTGTATACATGTATATAACAACGATATTTGCACTGTTATATGTTTTTGTGGGGAAAGGTATTGTATTCACATGCGCAACACATTTGCATGAGAGGGCCCGG
>MJUT01064083.1:14652-32754 GCA_002080005.1 Gigantidas platifrons
GTACACCACATCAACCAGTTCTATGCGAATTCTTCACATGTACCATCAACTCTGAACCTGACACTAGTTTCCTTGTAAAATCAGGAGTAAGACAGGGAGGTGCTATGTCATCTGTGCTATTTATAATTGCCATTGATTTGGTAATGAGAACAACCCTAACAGAAGGTAACACCAGATTGAGATGGACACTATGTACCACACTAGTGGGTACAGACTAAACTGAAGATTTAGCGCTATTATCACATACTGAAGACCATATGCAGAAAAAGACCAGAAAGTTTGAAGCAAATGTTAGAATGGTTGGCCTAAATATAAATGTCAAGAAAACAAAGTTAATTTACCTCAACCCAGAGAGATTGCCAGTTATATTTATAGAAGGAAATACAACTAGATACGTAGACTTCTATTATTACCTAGGGAGCTGTATAGCAACAGAGGGTGGAGCTGAAAGAGATATAAAGGTCAGAACAGGAAAAGCTAGATCAGCATTCATCAGATTAGGCAACAACTGGAAGACAACATCCTTTTCAACGAAGACCAAGCTTAAACTCTATTGCAGTTGTGAACTATCTGTGCTCTTATATGGCTCAGATTGCTGGAGAATGACTGATAAAGACATCACCAGACTCTCCAGCTTCCATAACACCTGCCTGCGGAAGATAATGAAGATATTCTGGCCGAACAAAATCTCCAACAAAGATCTGCATAATATCACAAACACCAAGTACATGAAGACTTTGTTGATTCAAAAGAGATGGAGATGGCTTGGTCATGTTCTACGTCAACCAACTGAAGACATGACACGGGTATCCATTAGATGGACACCAGAAGGAAACAGACGAGAGGAAGACTAAAAGCAACATGGAGGCGCACCATCGACAATGAAATAAATGAAAGAGGATACATCTGGGGTACAATAGAAATACAAGCCAGCAACAGAGAAGAGTGGAAAAAACTTGCCGTTGCCCTATGTGCCATGAGGCATAGCAAGGACTAAGTAAGTAAGTAAGTAAGTTGCATTATGGTATGTGACAAACGTCTTTCAAATATTCATGGTCATTGGAATATTACGAGTGTACAGAACAGATGTTGATGGTTAGTTAGTTGAAATTGTACATTAAAAATATTCTTAGTGCTGATCCATTTGAAGTTTGCTAGTACATTGTGCACGAGGACGAAACTATCATAGATCGGTCTACATGCTTTTAATATATGAACGTTAGAGAAAAGCGAAGGGGCATCCAAGAATGGACAATCCAGAGACACAATGAACATAGCAGAATCATAAAAGTCAGAAATATTAAACATTGAATATAAATGTAAAATACAAATCAACGGGATATGCTATTTCATAAATTTCAAAGGAAACCGGACATGATATTAGATATTAACAATTACAAAGCAAGATTTGTTAAACAAAATGATAAGTATATCGTCCCCTTCTCCAACTTCTACCAACACGCCCGCATTACCAACTGATGTATATGTGTAATAATTATCGGCTCATAGGAAGGGCGGCTTCAAATGGGAACATGCATTAAAGCAGTTCACAAACGGAACTCCTAAATTGATCCCGTGGTATGTATCGTTTGGTTTGACAGGATTTTATAAGAGGACAATACCGCCTTTAGAATAACAAAGGTTCTTTAAATAAACATTAAAAGGTAAAAGTATCATGCAAAAGGTTTGTAGATACCACATGGGTAATCTAAAAATATCCCTGGTAATCAGAAGAAACTACAGGGGTAATCAGAAGATACCACGGGAGTAATCGGAAGATACCACGGGAGTAATCAGAAGACACTACAGGGGTAATCAGAAGATACCACAGGGGTAATTAGAAAATACATAGGGGTAATCAGAAGACACTACAGGGGTAATCAGAATATGCGAAAGGGTAATCAAAGGATACCACAAAGTTAATAAGAAGAAACCACAAGTGTAATCAGAAGCCGTAAATCGAAGGTGGACATTTGTGTATGTTTAACTGAACATTAGACCAGTATAGAGCAGCCAATTTCGAAGAGCTTTTTTCCCATAAAAGTGCAAACAAAACACAAACAAAAACAACATCAGATTGTAAAACTTCTTTGAAAACTGGGGAAACGACCAGGAGCTCTGAACGGGTTAACATCCCTTGTCTTATCAATAGAACCCACTATGAATTTGAGAAGCCAGTAAGGGACACTAAGATTACAAACAGAAAACATTACGGAATCATGTCAGTTGTCATACTGTAATTCTGCTTTGGCCATCCAACACTACCGAAAATGCTTACATTTACAATTAGTATTGCTTTCAGAAGTTTGAGGTTTTACCATGTATCAGAGTGTGCATTGTGGTGATTGGATGTGAACATCATTATTGTTTTTAATCTTTATTTTTAGACACACCGTTAGGGTGAGAGACAGGAATACTGTTACACAGGAAAATAGAATTTGCCGTTGGGAAATCAGAGTTCGTAAAAACAATTATGAGTGGAGCTGTTTATGATGATGTGTCCAAAATACTTTCTTTAAAAGAAAGTTTAACGATTGAATAACACAACATTGTATTTAGTGTAGAAACATACATTACCTCATTGTTTTCTACAGATCATATGATAGGCATAAAGAGGTTGATATAGTATTCAATAGTCATGTTATAGATATAATTTAAAAGCTTGTATCACTTAATATTACTGTCAATCATAGTACAAATGAATGTCATGTCGTTGGATCGTTTGTTTTTGACAATGCATTAACATCTAACGATATCATGTATAGTATGATATATTTGATGATATGCCTGTAAAAATGTCGTTGCATCCACATAGCATGACGTAATCTGATTCGTTTCTGCTACATGTATATCATATTTTATTATTACCTAATTGTAAAGTTGTACATGTTTCATAAAGCTTTTTTTTTTATTTTCAACTATGTTTGGTGCTTTGGCTTTCTAGTGTTCTATTGACTGGTGATCTATTGTCTGGTGTTGTATTGCCTGGTGTTCTATTGCCTGGCTATCCTTTAACTTTACTGTGATTGGTCAAAGCAATCTGATGAATATTTATTACCAATCCGAAATCTCGTCTAGTCCACACCAGATAATAGCGTATGAAAGCGCACATCCGACTCAGACTTGTGTGTTGCAGACGATGCAAACAATGCACATCCAGTACCAATAAGTGCTCAACATGAATACATATATATATATTATAGCTGTCCGCTATCACAACCCAAAGGAAGATCGACAGGAACAAATAAACAGGTCAAAGAAGAGATTGAAGATATCAAAGGGGATAATCAGAATCCGTAAATCGAAGAAGTACAGACATTACAATGTTTCTTCCTCATTGCCATTGCGCAACAACCCCCCCTCCCAAATTTTGCACGCGTGGTGATTGTACAGAACAAAACAATTTCCAACTACGGCCGTTATAGTTAATTTTATAACTTCCTATGGCTATGCAATCAGTGCATATCACCTCTAACGTTGTGACTTCGAATCTCGTTCATGGTAAGGTGCATTCAATACAACATTATGTTATTAAGCTTGTCAGTTACTTTCGGCAGGTCGGTGATTTTCTCCGTGTACTCTAGTATCCTCCATCAATAAAACGGACCTCCACGATATGAATGAAAGTTGAATGTGACGTTAAACACCATATCAATAACCCTGAATATGTACATATTGAATATTGATAAAGTGTACCAGGTGAAGGACTCTCCTGTGTACGTATTACAAGATATCAAAACAATCCGTGTATTTGTGTATACATATACTTATCCTTAGTATATTCAAACGGGGTGACTGATTGTTGTCTATAGTCAAATGAGCAATTTTACAGCTAAATGTATATATATTTCATGGTGAGAACAAGTTACGTTCGATTAGGTGATAATGATGTCAAATGTGTACTAGACCAAAACTCGTAATTGGATTTTTATAGTGCTACATGTAGCTCAGTGAAACAATAGTTCTTGGGTAGGCATGTAACTCCACTCGGTCACATTTTCCGGATTACCAGCCAAATAGGCTGTGCTGTTTCTCCTTCTTGCTGCGGCCCATCAGAGAATCAGCAAATACCAACTTAATAGTCTTTGATTTGTCTTGACACGGACTGGAACCCACGGTCTACCACACCATCTCTGCGGTTCATATTCCAATGGTGTTATTTACACGGAAATATAATTTGCAATACAAAAAAAGTACTTTATATTGTAAATATTGCTATGATATATGTTTTTAGTATGTGTGTTTATTTATGTCTTCATTATTGACTATTTTATATTAAATATAAAACTTGCTTTCGCATTCAACATTCAATTCATTTGAGATCTATTATTGCTGTCGCTTGGCTTGGTCACGTTGTCACATTTACATTCTAAAGGTGATATAATAACTGTCTAAGTATTACAAATGGATAAAAAAGGGAATGTCGCTTACCAGATTTTATCTCCACCAAATAATTTCTGGCGTGGAAGCATACATTATCAAAATAAATCTAGAGGTCACTGGTGTTTGAAGACAAAATTAATGGCCGTTTTTATTTTTGCTTGTCAGTTTTGGAAGCTTGTCTCTCTCATCACTTTCCCGTTCACTTACAATAATTACCACCCCCACTTTCCGGTCCACTTCCACTAACAATGTTTCCACTTCCCACTTTCCGACCAACCAGCAAAACTTGTCCCTCCCAACTTTAAGGTCTCTTAAAACATGCCACACTCCGATCAACTCCTATCCCTCTAATATATGCATCACGATATATTACGTATAATGCAGTAACTATATATTTATATTTAGATTAAAATACAGGTGTTTTGTATATGCATTATCAAAGATTATTATGCTGTCTGTAAATTTCTTCCGTAATATAAGTTCATACGATATTTTGGCATAATAATCGTCGTGTTAATCTTATAATGATACATGTCCATTTTTGTAGATATCAGAGGGCAAAGTTTGGGCAGTTGAATAAAAACATAGGAGATATAACATTATAACACTCCTCAAATTGTTTTAAACCAGTATATTTCGTTATATGGCTTATATAGGGAGATACACCATTGACAATTAAAGTCACTGTCATATTGTCAAAAATGGACATGTATCATTATAAGATTGACACGACAAATTATATCACAAAGAATTATATAGCGTTGATATACTATGCGAAAATAGTACATCTGCTATGCCAGTTTCACGCGGGGAAGGTTGGGTTTTCAGCTGTCTGTCAAGTTCTATAACTAGTCCACGTGCAAGGGGGCGGATCCAATCTGTCAATCAATCATAGTCGCCACCAACATTATCATCCATGTTACTGTTTTTTAATACTTGTTATTGTTGTTAATTAAATTTCAAACTTCTAAAATCGTTATATTTTTAAAGTCTTAAATAAAACAAAGAATATTATCACACTATCAAGACCATCTGATCCAATAGGTGGCCCTTGGAGTTATAAAGGGTTCTCCGGTTGATACGGAATGTGAAACATATTTTGACATGTAATATTCAGTATATAAACATCTAAAATGTAGCACAACGATATCAAAACAGATGTTAAGATATAGAACAAAAATAACTATAAGCCTACAAAAAGAATATAATTTTAATTAAATTGACGGATATTTATCTTGACCGACAATCTCGAACTTTATACTTTATGTTATTCAAATATATATGTACACTAATTTACAAACAATAACGAGAAAATGTAACGTCACGATAACGGATGGTCACATGACAATCTTTCAAATCAGATAACAGACGCCGATGAAGCTTGTCGGTCAATAACTTTTAGAAACAATTTACGCTTATTTTTGTATTTTGTAAAAGTTTACATTGGAACATAGCATCACCCATACCTAATCGTTTCATTTCAATATTTACTTTATTGATCATGAATGCTGTTGGTTAATACAAAAGATGTATGTCTCTGTTAAACAAACTGGGTTAAGACAATAAACTATAGCTTGTATCAGACCAATACTCGTCAGTTTTTTTTTAATATAATCATTTTGTGCACATTAATTTTGAAAACAAAATACTATGAAAAAGGATGTTATTCTCTGGTAGTACACAAATACGTTTTGGTTGGCGAGTATTAGTATGTACATATAATGATAATTGGTTCCACACCAGTAGTGACCATAGACAATTTGTCCGTTTAAGATAGTATGAAGATTTCAAGTGTTTGGTCTACATTCTGTATGTGTGCACTTGTAAAGGAAACAAATGCAAATAGAATCTGCAACCCATCTACATAAAATTTTACCCATCTACAAATTTGAACTCATGTGATCCACTAGTGATACCCGTCGTGTTACTCTTGTGTCAAACCCGGTGATAAGTCATGAATAAGGAAAGGACCGGGAAGTGTTTACGACAAGTGGAACATGTCCGTGGTCATTTGTGACACATATATTCCGTAACGGTTAATCAAGTCATGGTGGCGGCCGTAAAACTTTCGAAGCGATGAGTTCGAATTAGCAAACAGGAAACCTTGGCTCAGAACATTCATTGTTAGCAGCAACCCACAATCAAGGAAATCCTAATAGGAATCACAAGTTCTGAAATATAGCATTAACAGGGAAACATATAAAATGCAAAATCCATATGCAGGTGCTACTGGAATGTTCTTACATGCAAATGGAACATTCACAATGGGTACATCTCCGTATCATATGTCTTTAACTTACAATGTGCACCTTTTCCTTTTTTTGTGAATATCCACTAAATAAGTATCAAATTAACGATTATCGTGCAAGTACCATTCTCGCACTCGCTCGTCAATAAACAAATGTTCCGGAAAACTGAGAAAATTACGCCACCCAGGAAAAGAATAGCAATCAATGAAATCACAAAATGAACCCATAAGCATCCACAGCTTCCATAACAGAAATGTTTACAATATATTTACCTTTTTATTTTGCAAGAATATTAGCATTGTATATATGTTATCATCAAAGTAAGCATAAAGGGTGGATCAGGATGATTGTACTTTTGTGGGTTGGAAAGAATGTATGGTTTAAAGGGAACTGGGTAGGGAGGGAGTTTATGACGTGTCGTATTAAATTCCTTATGCAAATTTAAATTCAAATGCAAAAATGAACAAACCATGAAAACAAGCTACAGTGTAGCCCAACGTCATAAAATTGATCTACTACATCCTGTTTACCAATGTAATATAAATTCCTTATTCTCAGTCAAATACCTATGAGGGAATTAATGAACAATCACATGTACATTAAAAGAAAAGGAGCAGCTGGTTTTCAAAGAGCGACAGAATACATAATATGAAATAAAACAAATACATGTGGTGTTCATAGTTGAACAAATAGATTCCATCTGTATTACATATTATACAATTATGGCATTCACGAGAAGTTAATATCCATAATTATTAAATTGAGAAAGGGCTATTTTTCCTAGGTCCACTGAGAAATAACCCTTTCGAGATTTAATAATGATGGATATTAACTTCTCATGAAGGACATAACGGTATTATTACACTGAACTATTATGAGGAAAATAACTAGTTATTGGTTCGACGTGCAAAAGCGCGCCAAGGAAATAACTAATTATTGGTTCGACGTGTAAAACCGCACCAAGGATATAACTAGTTATTTGTTTGACGTGCAAAAGCGCGTCAAGGAAATAACTAGTTATTGGTTCGATGTACAAAAGCGCTCCAATTTCAAACAGTTATTTTGTGCTACGTGCAGATTTCTTCACAGTTATTTAACCCACATACACTTTGTTGCGGGAATAATGAGTTATTTCTTGTTCCATGGAATACAACTTTAAAAGATCTTAATTATTTCTTGCTTTGTTTCCATTGTAAAGTATGATAATAACTTTTATAAATTGATCAACAGAGCTAAACACGATGTAAAACATAATAATAAAAAATTGGTTGGTTAGCTAGTAGAATACAAAGAATATCATAAAGGTGTTTTAATATTTAACTATGTAAACAACTATGCACCATAATATTTGAATATTTGTTTGCATAAAGATAAATCCGATGTCATATGAAAATAGAAATGTATTTGTTCCAAGAGCGAATTCCAGTTTCATGTAAAGAAAAAGTTTCATTAATCAGGTATTATACTATGCGAATGACTTGTTCTCACAAAACATTTTCAAAAAGAAATATATGGAATATTAAAAATATTTGAACAGGCTACGCATAACCCGTTCAAACATTTCAAATATTCCTTTCATTTAATTTTTACAACAAAATTTAATGATTCCTAAATTTGTATTTCGATTATCCCATGAGTTCAATTAGTAGTTTACGAATGAATTTGTTGGCGACATCACAATTCCAACCCAGGTTATCAAGTATAACCAATGTTGCTCCAGGCGGATCAGCCATTCAGATAGCAGTATTCACAGCAAATTGAATTCATCACATTTACATGTACATGGTTATAGGCAACAATACATTAAAAATTATGAGTGTTTCAGTTGCTATTATGTGTTACGAGCAATATTCGTACAAAGGAAAGGGCCGTCATGGCCGTGATCGTATGGTAGTTTGATTTATTAGCAACTATGCAATCGATGCCTATCACCACTAACGTGGTTGGTTCAAATCCCGCTCAGGATGAGGTGTATAACATTATATGATAAAGTTTGTTAGTGACTTGAGGCAGTTCTAGATATTGGTAGATATTATGTTTAAACTTTCTTTTCATTGTACTTATATAAAGCATGCATTGTACAATGATATTTGTAAGGGACCGCCGTGGGTTTGAAAGGATGGTAGTTTGATTTACCACTTTCTATGTAATCAGTGACTATTACCACTAAGTTGTGATTTCGAATCCCGCTCATTGCGGGGTATACTCGATATAACATTATATGATAAAGTTTGTCAGTGTCTTGTGGCATGTTAATGGTTTTATCCGGATACTACGGTTTCCTCCACCAACATAACTGAAATATTGTTGAAAGTGGCGTTAAACACCATAAAAACAAAACCAAACCAGATCGTATAAAAGTTAGAAGAGTGAGTCATTAATCTTTGGTAGATAACAGGTAAACAATGATTTGTTATTACATTATGTGTAGAACAAGTTTGTTGTCGATGAGAAAATGATTTAATAGACCGTCATACCGGGTTGCATTGTATGGTGCTACAGGTAGCTCACTGAAACAACAGATGCCAGGTAGTCAGGATATGAATGGAAATGGTATTGCCAGTGATATATTTAGTTGATACAGTTACGAAAAGAAAGTTTAAGCATCATTCTATCAATATCAACGAAATGAACAATCATCTCTTATCTTAACTCACTGAACACAAAACCCCTACGACATATGCGGTCGGAAATCAATAGCATTACTGAGGAAAGGCACAAAATTGAGGTGGGGTTAAATCGGTTAATGGGATGAAATTTGTGTTATTGTCTAGCACATTTTTGCCTTGATGAAATAATTTGGAGTGATTGGTACACGAAAGAGATAGTGTTAGAGATTAATGAGATATTTACTAATGTCAGTGTAGTCACTGTGGAATAATTAGTGCTTAGAGTGATTATCAATGGATAAGGTTAATAGCAATGCTCATTTTATTTGATTGAAATCAACAATTAATCAGATTCCCTCTGGAATCATTATAAAACTTGACACATTAGATAAATATATGTAGACAGCCATCAATGCGATATATGCTTCAAGCTATTGCTAGATGATTAAAACAACTTGAGCGTTACTGATGAAACTTGTTCCATAATCTCGTTGTTTGCAATAAATTTGATACCAGCGAGCGTACCTGATGAGCCTTGTACCAGAAACTCGTGGTGTGCAAAAAAAATGATATCAGCGAGCGTACATGTTGAAGCTTGTTCCAGAAACTCGTGGTGTGCAATAAATTTGATTTCAGAGAGCGTACGTGATGAAGCTTGCTGCAGAAACTGGTGGTGCGGTATAAATTTGATATCTGCGTTTTTATTAAAACTTTAATGAAAGGGTCGCCTTTATTCGTGCTCTTTGAATTGAGTGGGATTTAAACATTGTCATTGAAACAATTTTCTATTTAATGGGTCATTATATGAAGTGCAAATAAATTCTGATATCAACGGCTTAACATGTGATATAATTTACTATGATATTATACTTTCATTTGGTGCCAGCAGTATGGATTAGAGATTACTGCATATAATAGTGAAGCATAAAACCACAAAATGACAATGAGTAACGACGGACCGTCTTACAATTCTGACAATGCTGTGTTGTGCCAGCAGTAGAAATATTAGAGATTTCTGCATAGATTAATAAAACTTAATACCACAACAAGACAATGAGTGACGACGAAACTTGCAATTCAGACAATGCTGTATTCACCGTGAGGAGACATGAAACACAGTATATGATCACAAGTGTAATTTTATATGTGTGTATAGCCATTATGGTTGTATGTACGATTTATATTGTATGTAAGCTAACGATATGTCGTGAACGCTTACAGTCCAACATTACAAATGCAGTTGAACGTCGGAATAAAAGATCAGCAGTGATTGTGGTATTCATCTGTATTATTTTTATTCTATCAGAAGCAATTCATATTGCAGCAACGGCCATTTTTTCTAAACCCAACAGCTCCGATGTGTCGGTATTTGCAAAACACTTGGCACAGTTTGTTCTTATCAGTTGGGAAGTGGGATTTTCGATGAATTTCATTGTGTATCTGGTGTTAAGCAAACAACTACGGAAAACTATATGCAAAGTATTTAGAAGAAGAAGAATATTCTCGTTCAAAAACAGCGGTTCAGGAGTAGAGATGTCAACGTCATCTTTTAAAATGGAAAATACTACTAAATCGAGATAACAAAGTGCAAGATTTCAGTCGGTAGATCACACACGTCTTAAAGGAAAAGGCCATGGTCTTAACAAATTAGCGTGAAAATTTAAATGACAGTAAATAAAAGACATTTGTGTTAATGAATGTTAAAAATAGTATACCGCAAGGTAGAATTTTATGATTGAAGTTGCCTGTAGCACCAAATCATGGGGATCGCCATTTTTCAAATCTCTTCAATGTGGAGGAGACAAAAGTCATAATGTGATCATAATCTATTCTCGGATTTATCCTGCCCGTGACGTAGTAAAAGTCGGTATATATCAACATTGTATCAGTTGCAATTTTATCATTAAAAATTATGTATATCGTAAAATAACGTCGTATATTTATCTTTTGATATTTACAATATCATTATGACTTCATGTCAAGCATTTTATTGCACTAATGCAAGGGAAAATGTGAGAAGGATTTTTTTTTGTAATTACCGGTCAGGACTATCCTTGTCAACACATCGACCAGTGACCACGACAAACACGGGAAAGTGCGACAGTGGGGACAAAAAAAAGAAAAAAAAACATGTGTAAGCATAAAACGACTTAAAACTGACAGTTATTTAACCTACGGCCAATCACGTAAAACATGAAATTATACGTAGAACACCCCCCCCCCTTTTTCACCGTACAAATAAACTCCTTTGTTTTATGAAAATGTAACATGGGATGGGAATATTAAGAACAAAATTAGAACGATATACAATTATAAACATTGTATTGCAGTTGATCTGATATTAAAACATAACCAAACGGGCACGATGTTGAAAAGAGTCAGATACATGTTATTTATTCAACTAATATGTTCTGACTGCGTGACGTCACATGAAGAGGTGTCATGGCCGCTTACACTACGACAGGAAATTCCAAATATTCATATTTTTAATTGGGTATAGTAATGTTAATAAAGGTGTTTTTTTTTAAATAATAAGTTATTTACGAATAACAAGTTATAATGAATTGAATTAAAACAACTTTTCAACTGACTGGTCTTTTCCTTTTAGATCTCAGATTGTTAAAAACATATAAGCACTTGCATTCTGATATTGATATTATAAGTTTCATTGGATGATAGAATTTAAAAAAGTTAAGAACATATAGACACATTTATTATGATATTGAGATTATAAATTTCATTGGATGATATAATTCAAGAAGGTTTAAAACATATAGATACATTTATTCTAATATTAAATTTCATTGGATGATAAACTACTTTAAGATAAGTCTTTGAAGTAGACAATATAAGTAAATATTGTGTTGTTTATAAATTAGTGTTGTATCAGTTGTGTTGTCATTTTCTACTTTATGCCTAAAGAAAGGATTGAAGATTCTAAAGAGGAAATCAAAAGCAACAAATCGAAGAACATACTTGTAACGCAGCGACCAACCGAAAATGACAAATTATGGAAAATACTACACAGAAAACCAAAGACCCCCAACTAAAACCGGGTACAAACACTAGAAATATGCACAATTCCTTCTTTACTAGTGCCAACCATCATCGTAATAGATGATTGCATTTCACCTTGAAATCGGTTTCCACGATTACAATAGGTTTGCTACAAAAAAAAACGTAAACAAGTTTGCAGTTATTTGTAGACTTATATTATCCGATGCTTATAATGGAGAAATTAATTAAGGGTAATAACAAAATTACCGAACACCGAGCAATCTCTTAAAGGGAAAGGCAAAACTCATTAGAAAACAAATAGACAAAATCAGTCAACAACCGGAAAACTGGGAAAACCGGAAAACTGGGAAAACCGCAATGCCCCTGACTTGGTACAGCCAGTTCCAAAGATCACAGATTGCATTCAATTTATACATTATAAAAATATCTTATCTTGAATATTTTAACAGATAACCAATAATGGAAAACCTATTGGCATTAGCAACATTGGGTTCACAAGACACTGGACGAAGGCAAACAAACCAAAAAAAAAAGAAACAGAAAACTAAAAAGAGGAGCGACACGGACCCCACCCAGGTGCTCGAGAAGCGTAAATAGTTCCTGCCTTTTAAAAGGTACCCGTTGTGTTACTCATATCGTCATCACGACGAAGAAAAACAAAGCAAAAACACAACACAATATGTGTTGGACACCACTGTGCTCATGCAAACACAAGTAACATAAATAAGATATCAGCCATCCTACATACCACCTGGGGGAAAGACGACCCAAATATCGTTTTTATGCGGAAATCGTAAAGCGAAAGTAAAGAAATAGAAAAAAATATTGTCTAGCTTCCAAAGTAGAGTAAATATATATATACAATATCCATTAATGTTGTATTATAATATAATTTGTATATGGATACCGATACAAGTATCTTAGAAACAGGCTGTGACGTCAAAGTAGTTTTTCACAAGAAAAAAAAACATAAATACATTGTCACTTTAAATCGACGTTACAGAACAACGTATGATATTGATCAAGTCTTCCGATGATTTGGTGAATTAATCTTCCATTAAATGCAAGGAAGATAACTCTTGGATTATCTGAAAGTTACATTGAGAATCAAAATACAATACATAATACATTGTTTATTTTATAATGTTATTTATTTAGGTGTAAGGGAGTAATCCCACATTTACATGGATGTCTTGAATACCTCAAATAATATATCAAAATAGGAAAAACAACTCCACCTTTTACGTGTACCCTAAACAAAAAGAGAGCACACTTATAAAAATAAAATGGCTTAATGAATTGTGAATTATCTTTTGAGATAGTTTATACCATCTTTGTATTTTAAATTGTTTGTATGGAAACAAAATATCATTTTATGTATATCATTTTGTGTATTTTTGTATTTATAGTATATGTATTGAACTTCATCTGTATACCACTTTTCAATTTTTAAAATAAACAATTACAAAGAAAATATCCAAATTGTTATTTCTCAGAACGAAAAATACAGATCACCTTTATTGTCGTAAATGTTAGTTTGCCAACAAAGGTCTTGCTGCAAAATTATATTAAAATGGGTTGATAAGTGATAAGGCAATAATGACCTCCAAAAGACGCAAAAGCTACAACACTCCTGTATATTATCCAGTAAAATATGTTGTTGTCCCTCCACAGAAGGCCCCTAACAATCATGTTTCCATATACCGCTTAAAGAAGTTGGAATTTGACAATTCACTTGGCAAGCTTAAATATACCCGCCGACAATTACGACAGAAAACATCCGAGATATTGACAAATATGCTTGGCATCGCGAACAAAGACGAAGAACTGGATCTGCATGTCTAAAGTGGATACCTAACCAATAACGTTATATCTCCAACATTCTCCATGGGATCCTTTTCTATATTATAAATATATATTCTATCTATAGTCAACGTCGAGCTTCACAGTTACTGTGACACTAACTACTTCATGGCTGGTGTGAATGAGATGTGTATTCCAGAAACAATCTACAGATTTGTCAGAGTACAAACAATCAAGGGCACTCTCCTCATGCAATAGCATTAAAACTTCTCTACCGGTTAGGCAAGTACCCCACTCTAGATACGACATATTGTGTTTCATGAAAAAGAATGGCCAACGTAGATACAGGAATGGACAAATAGAATTTGTAAAACAACACTGATTCCAACAAAAAAGTTCTCTGAAACTGATATAATCAAAATGATTGAGTGTTGAATTGACAACATACTTGTTATTTGTCACAGCATTTCTCAACAGACGGATTTCCTATGGGCACTAATTGCGCTCATCATTTCTTTTTATTCAGATGAAGCATATTTCATGCAGGAGCCTCACAAGCTAGCCCAATCCTTAAATTTCACGTTTCTCAACATATATAATGTCCTTTCCCAAAATAAGTAAACGATACAATGTTGACCACATCTAATACATTAATCTTAAAGTAAGGATGCATAGAGACGGACACGTGAAGGCCTGGTAAATACGAAACTTTATGATAAAATATATGATTTCAATTTTCCTATGATGAATCTTCTATTTGTATGTTGCAATATACCAGCAGCACATGTACATGGTGTACATTTCTCTTAGATGCAACGGTACTCAAGAACTTTTAGTTTGTACTAGAATTTCCTTGATAGAGGGTTGCTGCTATTCAACAATTTATTCTACAGACGGTTTAAAGTGGCTAAAGTTGAAGTTATCACTTAATTAGCTTTACGGTCGCCATCATAACTTGATCATCCGTTATGACATATATGTGGCTCAGATGTCCACGTAAATGTTTCTCTTGTCGTAGTCACAATCTGTCCTTTTTCCTCTGTCAAGACCTATCCCCTGATTTAAACAAATAGAATGAAGGGGTCCCAAAAGTGAACCATGAATTGCTTACCCTTTTCGGGGGACAAGCACCCCCTCCCCCTCCCCCCGCCCCATTTTCAAGTGGGTGCATGTTGAGTAATGACTACTTACCTTTCCAGATAGTATAACTTCACTCCGGATTACAGTTGGTTTCGTATTCCTCGACCTTTTGTCTTCTGTTTAATGTTTTATCGACCATTGCTTGTCGTCTCATCCGTTTTCTTTCTTCCTGTCCTTTGATTTACGGCCTCTGATTACCCCCAATCAAATATGGACAATCCAGCGAAACTGTCAACGTATGGTACACAAGACGAAGAACAAAAACAAAACACGACACCACTAAACGCACATAAGCACAAATAACGTAAATAAGCCATGAGCCCTCCTACACACACCTGGAGTTAAATACGAACCGAACGGTTTTAATGCGGATATCGTCATTAATTTTCGCTCTTAATCAAAAATGGCCGTTATACTTTTTATGTTGAATATTTTAAATGGTAAATGTTTGCAAAACATTAAATGAGATCAAATATGCGTCGTGCGCATTATATTAAATATCTACGTTGTTATTGCTATCGCTGGGTCCATACTCTTCTGGTGTTACATTAGGTCCCCGAGTAGCACTCACACAGTAGCCAGTTTTACGGCTCTGATATAGTTGATAAGAAGTATTTATTTTTGAAATTCACTGATCCTAAATAATATAATTATTCTCAAAACTAAGATTCCCCTTCTTCTGCTCTAGGTGATATTAAAGGCACACAGGCTGTCAGAATTGATTTTTTCTATATTAAATGTTGCCAATATTCGATGTTTTACACTAATTGCAGTTTAAATTTTTCATAATATCATACGTAAATAGCCTGGAACGAAGGACAAACATTACTGTTTGATTTTTGTCCATCCAGTCAAGACTCCAATGTTTACCCGCGCAATATTCATACATTCATACGACCTACACAGTGATCTCATTCGGTAAAGCGTTTGCGCATTAGGAAAATTGTTTGTTGAAGAAAAAGCACATGGCAAAAACATAAACATTGACGGATTCTACATGAAAATGACACAAATATGAGGATTTAGCAAATATAATCAAGACAACTCAAGTGTTATGCAATTTGTTTACAAAATTTCCTTTATGGGGCCCCTTTGCAGAGTTTGGGTTTGTTTTTATTTATTTCATCACGTATTTCAGATTTTAAGTGTCATTCTTACTAAATACCATTATATAATATTAACTGATTACCCCGGGATCCAATTTCATAGATATATTTCTTAAATTATATTAATTCTAACGAATTTACATGCAAAGTTCTTCCTGGTTATTTATAGCAGTTATCAGTATTCGGGAAACATCGGAAAAGAAGCCGACTAATAATTAGGTGTGCTGATGGCGATTACACTGACAGACATTTGAATTATTTTCACTAAATACGACATTATAGCATATTTTTTTAAACCTGGCTTCTTGCTCAGAACATTTTATTAGTATAAAACATCGAGTATTGGCAACTTTTAATATTAACAAACAAAATTATTCTGACAGCCTGTATGCCTTTAATTGAATAATGCACAATTAATTATTTAATAACATTCTCAATGTCGCTTTTCAAAATCAAAGCCGGACAAAATTTACATACAGTGTATATTTTCCTGCAGGTTATGCTGAGATTTTATGACGCATATTAAAATTTGTCATCCGGAACTCAATTAATTTATATATCTCAAGAGGTTATAATTCTATTATCCAAAATCAATTTATTATTTGCATGATTAAATATTTACTCTGTCGCCCTCCGGGCCTGTCTTATAGATGTTAAATGCTTCTCTGAAAGTACTGTTGACTTCTTTCATAGATAGAGCGTGCTTTCCGGAATGCAAACATTTGTTAATCTTTTTTGAACGAGAAAAAATAATCCGTTTCATTTTCTAATAACGCCAGTCGCGTTTCCAACAACATTTTTCTACGACGGAATAAACTTTGGAATAATGTCTTGGAATGTATCAAAGTGCTTTCCTGTATCATTTGCCTTGCCTGACGTTTGGAACATACACATTCAGTGTATACTGGCAGGAGAAATAATACCATTAAATATTGTGATATTCTGTATATTTTTACGAGAAGAATATATTTCGCCTGTCACCGTTTTATTGTCTGCTTTGGCTATTACAGACTCATTAACTGGATTGTGCGCTACTCTTCCAAACTGTATTGCATATTATTTCTATTATCATGACTTAGATCACACTGATGACATAAATCTCATATGGAATAGAAAATACCCATGTTATGAAACTGAGTTATATAATTTTGCAGATCGATAATTTCACATTTTATCTTTATTTCTGATGGCAATGGTAGTTTTACCTTTTAAGTGTAGAATATGTATAAATGTTTCGTACGATTAAGTACATTTTAGTTGAGTTTTCACACGAAGTTTATGCAATGTTTACATTTTCCGCCAAATGTCTTTTCTTCATTTGCGTTCGAGTTATCGTTCTTGAAATAGTAATATACAAGTTTTTACAAGGACGGTTTTAAATCCGTGTCTACATTTGTAATAGTTGATAAATTTGTGATATTTAATAGCATGAATTTATATATATGTTTTCTTGTATTCGATATTGTCAGTATTATAATCGGATGTTCGAAATCTCCGAAAAATAGTTTTTACGGGAAATTTCATGACATTCATGACGTTTTCAGATCCAACGTAAACAAGTTGGTAAGTTGAAATTCGACTGTCCCAGAGATCGGCTGTGTTCGATCTCCTAACCTATTAATTTTCACATTTGGTATTGTGAATTTGTTTTTAAAGTTAAAGAACACTTAGTTCTATTATTACGTTAAAGTTTATACACATCTTCAGTATATATAGTGTTTAAAGACGGTGAATGCCGTGACACTCTTACTTGAAGGTGGCGTTTTCTGATTTTACATTCTAGCCCATTCCAGG
>MJUT01064083.1:37251-54598 GCA_002080005.1 Gigantidas platifrons
TTATAAATACACCTTATTAGAAATGCAGATTCCTTTATTTACAGTAAAGATGTCTGATATATATACTTGCAACTGGAAAGATTGTTTACAAGAGGGGAAGAAGCGGGAAATAATATGGCACATTTTACGGGATCACATAGAGGAAAGAAGGGTACCATTCCACTGTACCTTATGTCATTATAGAGCTGGCACTTTTAGAATACTGGAAAGACATGTTCAGTCGTATGGTCCGCATTTGGAACTGATGAGGAACAATGAAGGTGAAATGTTGGAAGACTGCTTAATTGTGTCAGAAGACCCCTATTTCGTAAATGTGGGAACAGATACTTCAACTTGTGATGCAGTATTGAAAAATATGAATGAAAAACCTACAACAGAGTCAGAAATTGTAATAATAGAATCTAGTCATGAGTTTGACATCAGTGATGTTTCCTGCCAAACTGAGGACAATTATGAAACATATAAAGACTTAAAAGAGGAAATAAATGTTTTGAAAGTAGCACATCAAGCAGAGCTAAATAGGTTTGCTGACTTCATAGCGAGAAAGGAGCAAAAGCTTAGTCAGGTAGATGAGGAGAACAATAAATTGAAGTTAGCACTGAAAGAAAGAGATGACAGGCTCCGCGTTCTAGAGAGGTGTAACCGTCACAAGGACCGGGAAATAGAAGCCCTAAGAAGGAAACTTAGGGAAGCAGAATTCCATGAGGTTGACACACCTCCAACTAAGAAATTCAAAAGTATTGTTAAAAAATTATTCTGACTTTAAAACAAATTTCAAACATATGAAACTGTATTTTCGTATATTATCTGTTTATTATATTATCATTGTAATGTTATACCACATATGAAATGTGCATAAATTTTCACATAAGTCATTACCAAAGTTATAGATGAAGCATTAGGTTAAGAAATTTCAGGGACGAAATTTTTCTTTCAGGGGGGTAGTGTTATGAAACTGAGTTATATCATTTTGCAGATCGATAATTTCACATTTTATCTTTATTTCTGTGTAGAATATGTATAAATGTTTCGTACGATTAAGTACATTTTAGTTGAGTTTTCACACGAAGTTTATGCAATGTTTACATTTTCCGCCAAATGTCTTTTCTTCATTTGCGTTCGAGTTATCGTTCTTGAAATAGTAATATACAAGTTTTTACAAGGACGGTTTTAAATCCGTGTCTACATTTGTAATAGTTGATAAATTTGTGATATTTAATAGCATGAATTTATATATATGTTTTCTGGTATTCGATATTGTCAGTATTATAATCGGATGTTCGAAATCTCCGAAAAATAGTTTTTACGGGAAATTTCATGACATTCATGACGTTTTCAGATCCAACGTAAACAAGTTGGTAAGTTGAAATTCGACTGTCCCAGAGATCGGCTGTGTTCGATCTCCTAACCTATTAATTTTCACATTTGGTATTGTGAATTTGTTTTTAAAGTTAAAGAACACTTAGTTCTATTATTACGTTAAAGTTTATACACATCTTCAGTATATATAGTGTTTAAAGACGGTGAATGCCGTTACACTCTTACTTGAAGGTGGCGTTTTCTGATTTTACATTCTAGCCCATTCCAGGTCTCGCTAAAGTTATCGTTGATAATTATTGTAATTATTATATTTGCCAAAAACACTGAAATTATGCGGGTTCTTTGATTTGATTAATATTATTGTGAGATATTTTCTATTTGATGATACAAAATTTGTCCTGCATAATAAATAATATATTTCATATCGTCGTGTTTCACATGCAGCTTCCACGCCTTATTCCTTTGTAGTTTTCCGTTCGGTAGTTCTACGTTTTCATAACACCCAGATTGTGTTGTGTCATCAGAACTAAAAAGTTCCGCAAGTTTTTCATTGGTGAATCTCCCATCCACGATTCCTGCCCAATTATGAATAGTGGTACTGTCGTATCCTAGTTGCATGCTGGCCATGCCTGTTGTTGATGTAACTCCAACTTTGCATTTTGTAGCAATCTCATTAATTATACATCTGAAATGTAAGATGATTAATATTTTAAAAACCACTGCAATCATTTACAGTCATATATAAACAGTTTCAATACATATTACATGTAGAGAAATTAGTTGTATCACTCATACATGTGGGCGCAATCCCTTTATTTGTTCCCAGTAATTTGGTCATTTTTAGACAGAACTCGGTACTGTGAATTCAAGGTCTCAATTAGACAGTACTCAGTACTTTGAAATTACAGTATTCATGGTCTAGAACTCTGTACTTGGATCTCATTTTAACTGTACAGTAATTGATATTTAAGAGAGAGGTTTCATACCCCCATACATTTTTTGTTTGTAACTCTAATAAAACAGTATGTCAGTGTCTATCATGCCATGTCTACATACTGTAAATTCAGAAATTATTGCATTCATTTATTACTGTAAATTTAGAAATTTAGTTTTTATTATTGCGAATAATGTGATTGGTCCCGAATCGCAATAATTTAAACTCGCATTTAAGATTCCTTTGAATCAATTTGTTCTGGAGATTTTAATGTTTTGCATTAATTAGAATCGCAATCAATGTAAATTTTCAGAAATCGCAATAATAAATGAACGCATAATGAATTTAAGAATTTACAGTATTGCGATTTTGAATTTTATGTCAAAACTGCACGATAAATTATAGCGATTCAGGAAAATCTGCTTTAAAATATGGTGATCAAATGTCAGAATGCGAGTTCTTGTCATTGCAATTCTCATTTACTCGCATTATTCACAATAATAAAAACATCACAATAATTTCTGAATTTACAGATATGTATTCATTTTTGCCCCATATTTTGCATTTAAATGTCAAGGTTTTTCCTCTTTTAAACAACATATTTGTTTATTGTAGGCTTTCCACAAATTTTGAATGTGGTGAAGGTAAACTAGTCCGCCTGGAATATATATTCAACAGCTGCACTGCTAAATTTAGTGAAAAGTTTTCAAAAGATGTCTGCTCTAAGGCTGTCCAAAAACTATTTGGTGTTGAACCTAGCATAATATATTAAAAGGGACAGAGGATAACAGTATACAAAAATATCAATGAGATAATAAATACAGCAAAAGGACAAGAAGACAATTCTAGCTTATGTATTCCTGACCATTGCACTGCATATATGTTGGACAATAAACTGCATATCAAATGTCCAGTGGACAACTTAACTAATGGAATACAAAACTATTGCACCATTATATTTCAAGAAGGGATGTTGTGTTTTCAATACAAAACTTATTCAACAACTTGTAGTTTTGAACAAATAATCAACCAATCATGCATATTTGGGTTAATATTCCTAGTTTATCAACTAAAATGGTGTAAAGGACTGGAAAGTACATCTGCTATTTTTTGCATAGATCAAGCAACAAAAGAAACATTTTCAACAATTTTGGACACAGAAAACACAAAAGAAATTTTAAGATCAAAGTCATGTTCCTTTCTCCAGAATATTTTGGTAAATCAAGAATCATGTGACAAATGCAAAGGCCTGATGAAGCCAAAAAAACGTAGATATCCATTAAAAGAAATTAGTCAAAATGATCAAAGTCAATGTGAACCTAAAAATCTTAAGTAGCAGTTTGTATTTGAAAATCAAAAGGTAGAAAATAGTGTAGATGAAACTAAGAACATGAAATCATCATTACCAGAAATAAACAATGCAATTCAGCTTGGAGAAGATGACCATAAAGACATGAAGAAAATTCTAAATATGGTTATGTCATTGGGAGTGCCAGAAAATTTCAAGTTTTTGCTCGAGGCTCAGCTTAAAAAACTGTCTAAGTATGGATATTCGGAGGCGAAGATGGAATCTAAAGGTTATCAGTGTATGTCTTATCATTTTCCTAAGATCACCGCAAGCATATGAAGATATTAAAACAAGTGGAATGTTGTTGCTACCGTCTAAAAGACTTCTCCAATACTATAAAAACAGCATTACTCAAACGCCTTGTTTCAATAAGGACAATATTCTATGGATAAAAAAAGAGGCGGAAAAACAGAAAATTTCTGATTTCTGTAAACATGGAGGTGTCCTCATTGATGAAATGACAATTCAAGATGATCTGGTCATTGCAAAAGATGGTGAAAACTGGTCATTGGTTGGCATTGTAGATATGGATCCTACAAATGACAATATTGAAGTCTTATGTTCAAAAGAAGTAAAACACATCTTGCAACGCACGTCTTACAGTTCGTCTTCCATGGCTTATCAGGTTTCAGGTTAGTTTATTTTAAGTCTTATAATTTCTGAGAAATGGACCTAAACGCAAAACTTAACCAGAGTCACTCAAGCGTAAAATGGAGGTCAAAGTGCCAAACTGTCTAGTGGACGCTGGAATACTATCCAAGATCTACCTACTGACCAACTTCCATTGTTGTATCACTTATAGTTTCTGAGAAATGGACCTAAACACAAAACCTAACCAGAGTCACTCAAGAGTAAAATGTATAATCTTCATCAAATATGACAGCAAACTTAAGTTGTGCTGCAGAAACCACATTTCATTAAGCAAATGTTGACACACTGAAATGTCTTGCCTGCTGGCAATACAGGTAAATGTTACATATTTCAGATAAAATCGGTGAACCGTAAGGGACTATGCAATATTTATCTGTTGCGGTAATTAGCGATTAATTTTTTTTATCTTTTTTCCCCGGTATAAATGTTAATTATGAAAGAAAACAGTTCTTCCCCTGCTATGTTAATATCTATGTCTATCAGACCACAATGTTTCTTTCATGTGTTTTTCTGAGCATGATTAATTAATTTTCGAATTTGTCTGATTCTTACGGAGACTGCCACTTAATAATAAGTTAATTGCAATCAAATTCAAAATCAATTTTTATTCTTAGGTGGCCAGTTTGCTACTTTGGTTCCGAAACTGCAAAAGCACATCAGTTGTATACAATTTGTTGGTAATGTGTAGACATTTTAGACAACAATGGATTTATTTGTGATTATGTCATGCTGGATGGTGTATCAACTAATAGGTCATTCACAAATATGCTATTTAAGGTCGATCCAAGAGAGGCCAACTACATGTTTCGCGACATATTTTTTTCCAGAACACTTCATTTGTGTAATACAAGACATAATGCATGTTTTGAAAAAGATCAGAAATAACATTGAATCAAGCAGGAAAATTAACCAATCAGAAAAAGGAAGGTATTTAGTTTTAAATGGGAAATGGATTGTGTGGAATCATTGGCAGGACTGTTACAAATTCAACAGTAGTCATGGTCTCAAAATACATAGGAAATTAACAGAGGAGCATATTTATCTTTCGTCATCATCAAAAATGAGGAACCAACTTGCATTGGATGTTTTGAGTACTGACATGCTCTACCTGATGAAAGTATATCAGGCTTCTCTAAACAACCCAGAGGAACTAGCATATTCAATGGATCTGCTGGAAAACACATCAATTCTAGTAGATATATTTTCCAATGTGAATCAACCTATTTGCAGTTTGAGTGATAAGAGATTGGATAACTTGAGAGAAGTTTTTTTTTTTTTTTTAATTCCTGGGAGGATCAGGTTACCAAATCTGAACATGGAATAGTCAGCAAACACTTGATCACTAGGGAGACAAGAGAGGACATAAACTCTTCTATCTCAGGATTTATTTCTTTATGTGAACTTATGATCAGAAAGGGCAACAGTATCAATCCAGGATTTATCAATTCAAATCTAATAGAAAATCTGTTTGGTCAGCAAAGGGGAGTAAGAAATGGACTTAATTCGTACCCCACTTTGAAACAATATGGCCCCTCTAACACCGCAATTGTCTTGAGTCAATGTACCGTGTCCAAGAAATGCAACTCTGGAGAAACTGCAAGCTTTTTCAAGGCAACAACATCATGTCCTTTGAATGCTGGACGGAATAAGAAAGCTACATGTAAACATGCCAAAGGAGTAAGATTATGAGAGAATGGTCAAGTGATTTGCTTTGATTTGATTTTTGGGGTTTTAACGCCACTTTCAACAATATTTCAGCTATATCATGGTGCCCAGTTTTAGTGATGGACGAAGCCGGAGTACCCGGAGAGAACCACCGACCCTGGGCAAGCAACTGGTAAACTTTAACACTTGCGGCTGCGAGTCAAATACACCCTTTTTTGTAATTAACAAAAGCCGGGTGCGAACCCACGCCATATTGGTGATAGTCTTGTATGAGTTGTTAGATCCAACGACCTACATTTGTAACTCATTGAGCCACCCGGACCCCTTGGTAAAGTGATAAATCACCAAGTGAATGAAACGAATTATATAAAATGTGTGTTTTTATTTTGCTTGATAGTTTTATACGCTGTCTTCTGATATACTGCTGTCCATTCATCCGTCTGTCTGTCCAACCGTCTGTACATCGTATGATAACTCAAGAATGCTTTGAACGTTTTTCATAATTTTTGGGTAGAATGTTTGTCTTGATGTCTTTTTTTACTAGAATTTGTAAAAACATGTATATTATTCAGGTTGGGAACAATCACCCAAACCTGGTTAGAACATCCCATTTGGGTTATTATACAAACAGGTTATGAATTTCCTCTTAGAAAATTCTCAATTTTGAATCTGATCCAAATACTTCAAGGCGCACTTCTTTTAAAAGTCAATACAATACAATAACTTTTGTGAAGGACCTTTTCTCAGATATTCTTAGTTTATGAGTTTAAAAATATATTTGGAAATGGCAAGAAGAATTATTTAGAGATAACTCTAACAGTGACCATGGAAATAAGTTAAGAACATATAGATTGTTCATGTCAAATTTTTGCTTTGAAAAATATTTAGAGTGGGGGATTATAGAAAGAGTAAAATTATAACTAGATTTCGCCTTAGTGCTCATGATCTTGAGATAGAAAAGGGTAAATATACTGGTGCAAAAGCACACCAGGGATTCTGTAAATTATGTTCTTCTGAAGTAGAAGATGAAATTCATTTTTTGCTAAAATGCAGTGCATTGGATACAACAAGATCTTTCTTTATTGAAAATATATCTGATAAGGATAAACTAATTTGGCTTCTGTCATCTGAAGACAATTTTAGACAATTTGTGTAAACTTTTAAATAGTCTTTTTGATGAAAGGAAAGAAAATTTATAGATCAAGGTAATTTTATTTATTTATTTAATTAGTCATGAGTCATTGCAACTGCTTCTATTATTATCATTATTATTATTGTTATAAAGTAAGTGTAAAATGGAATTATTTGTAATTGAATTTGTGGTTTTCTTTGCCCTTGCTGTTGTAGAGTGTAAAGTGTAGTATTATTAACTGTACAGTATGTAAAAAAATCCCTATATAACCAACCAAAAAAATGCTGGAGCGCACCTGTATTCTGCATTTAAACGTCAAGTTACTGAATCCAAATTTATAAATAAATAAACACCTAAGTAAATGCGTTTTCCCTGTGCCACACTGGCACGTGAAAACTAGGTTATGGTCATCCTTCGCCAATTTCAATACACGTTGTTGTTCTTGTGTCAGCTCCATCAGGGGATGTCATAGGGAAAGGGGATGGAAACGGCAAATAACATGCTAGAAAATGGGCGATTTTACCATTCGATGTATCTCGGGATTTTATAATAAGTAAAGGAATTCTCGTCCAGTTCGCGTATATTGAGAAACTTTTAATTGGATAGTTTTTTTACGTATTTGACGTGTGTATGTTAATTTAGAATCGACCGAAATAATTGGGAACATACCGAAGTATAATTATAATATTCGGAAAAGACCGTAGGAAGTTCTGCAATATAATTATAGAAAAGTTGGCGTTGATTATATAAATAAATCCAAAAGTTCTTCAAGGTAGGTATATTTAATTTAAATAATTGCAACTATAATATTCATAATAATTGCAACTACAAAATTCTTATAAATATGAACCTAAAAAAGTTATTGTTTAATATTGATAATAATTTCAAAATATAACAATTAAATGCAAAAAGTTGAATTAACACTAATTATTGAGGAAAATCCTTTTTAAGGAATTTGATTAAAGGGAGATAATCATAGTACTGTATAGTATTATAAAATTACTACTGAAAAAAAAATGAACCAAATTTATAGTGATTAACACAGTTTGTCTATAAGCTTATATATTTGGATTAAGTGTTAACTATGTTAGATATCTACGTACCATTAGTTGTTTACAAAATACACTGATATATATAATTATTGTTTCAGTTTGTAAACAAACATCTGCTTTGCATAATCATAAATCCTCGGATTTACCTTTTTCTAAGAAGACACGTGTTTTTTAATTAATTTATTTTATAAAAATATATAACCTATATTTTCTGTTTTTATATATAATTATTAAGGTAAAAATACCTTACAAAAGAACAAAAAACCATTCAGAAAAATTTGTCAAAATAAAAATAATCCTGATTCTGATCCGAACTTAACAGCAGCTCGCTGGTAAAATTTGGCCCATAATTTGATTATATTACACTTCACATCCAAAATTTCACAAGAAGACGTATGTTGAATGTAAAATAATACAAACCTCCTTGTGAAATTATATATTTCAAATTATTACATCCATATTTTGTCACAATATATCCATAAATAAATGTCTGGCAAACTCATTTACCTAACACGATACACAAATCTAGCAACAGTTTTTGACTGTAATGGTTGAGTATATAGCCAAGGGAGATAATCGTTTCCGATGCCTGGATCCATGCTTGCCGCTGCCGGAAGTAGTCCTGAACCCGGAAATATTTTCAGGTCATTTCCGTTTTTGAAATCGTTTTATTGTCAACATTATTTGCTGCCATACACCGGAAGTTATGACCGCAATGGCTAAATTTTCAAAGCACGTAAGTCTGTTTGCTGTGAAAAAAGACAAATAGGTTGGGAACAAAGCAATGTTTTGTACAAATAAACTATGCATGAAAGGGATTTACCTTCCAACATTCCAACGTAGCATTAGTTTACGAGCGAACGAAGATTACAAAAACATTACACAGTTTGACAACCTTTGGAGGGAAAAACTTGTTTCATTACTTGAGTTATTTATATATATAATATACCGATTTTATACAGATTTTTCTCTATTATTTCGCTAGATTAAACGTCAAGATACTGTGAGTGGAGGTACGGAAATAGTGGTTGGCGCTCCCACTGAGACTGGTACGTGTGTCTATCATTACTGTGTGTTATATCGTTCTTTTTAGTTTTGATTTTTTCCTGTTATCAAAGTACAGTTCAAGGTGAGATACACAATGTAACTCCGGTGAAAACTTACATTATGTACTTATTGAATGGAAAGCATAGACAAAATAACAATTACTGAAGTAAAAGATAAACATAGACAAAATGAAACAAAGTTTACATGTTTAATATTAGAATTACAGAATGAAGAGAACAACATAAATCTGAACATTTTGAAAATTAACTTAGTTAATCAGGAGGATTATTTATTGTTCTACATAAACACTGTACATGTTGAATCTTTTTTTTATCCCATTTATATTTTATTTTTTTTATTTTGATAACGGATTATGATAACCCGCTCGGTATCTTCAAACTCTTCTTAACCCCATTACACCACAGAGGCCGTAATGAAACCTACGAAAACCACTGACTTGACACATGTCATTAAAGCAAACTTGATCACATTTAGTTGTATAGAGTACACCTCACCAAAACTACATAAGGGGTTGATAGGGAACCCCCATCATCATATATGGTATCCTATATGAAGAGACACCCCATCTATTTATAGTATGGTACCCCTATATAAAGGAATACAACATGGTTTATATCCATATTGATACCCCTGAACATTAAAGATGATTTAGATCATGTTTAAAGATTAGAGTGCAACGATACTTTTGTTTACACTATATTGAAAGATACTTCACAGTTCAAGAATGATATGCTCTTTCAATTATTTAATGTACCAGCTGATGACAAGATTCAATGATGGTTTAGATCATGTTTAAAAATTAGATTGTTATGATACCTTTGTTTACACTATATTGAAAGATACTCCACAGACATGACAAACATACAATCAATTATGAGTAAAACACATAAAATGGGGAAAGGTTAAATATCTCAGTTCATTATATCTACATACATCATTTCCAAACTCGCCAACAAACAATTCTTCTTGAAGCTGGAGGTGGACCATCAACAAAACTACATGAGAACATATAAATGTCATGTCAATTTTCATTAAAAACCTGATCATAAAGATATTCACTGTTTTGTTTTTGTTTTTTTTTTCCCTTCTTTTATCATCTTTATTTCCAACAATTTAAAAGTAACTAAAACTATGATAAACATAAAAGTCAAATGGAACCTTTACAGTGTATTACAATTCACTTAAAAATTAAATCAAACAAAATCAAAAATCAATAACCTAAATATATATGTTCATGCAAATATTGGTATGCAAATCATAGCTATACACAAATGTTGAAATGGTAGAGTATTTAACTGTTAATTGAAAATTATGACTAGAATGTAAGGCAAATGTAGTTAATAAACTTATCTATAGGTAACATAACTGTATAAAAAACAATCTCAATATGAACCATATCAATAAACATATGTTGTAAAAAATGGTTGAGTATTTACATGTACATAAATAATGTAAGCATGGAAAAAATTATCAATTAAAAAAAAATTAAGTTTTTTTTCTGGTTTTCCTAAAATAAGGTTATACTCATATACTAAATGGAATGTAAACCACAAGTTAGGACAGACAAGATGAATCAAATGACAAAGATAATAATAACTAAAGAAGGGATACCATTGATATAATTACTAGTATGACAATGTTATCAAATTAAACTATTGTAAATCTTTAAAAAAAAAAACTTTTGTTCAATAGAAGTCTTGTCTAAATTTATCACCATTGATAACAAGATTCAATGAAAACCTGTCAAGTACTTATCACAATCTGTAATGAACACCGATCTGTATCATCACAATGTAATAGGACCCCCTATGACTATGTATGTAGTGTGTCAACAAAGATATTTGTCATGATAAAATAGCCCTTTACAGACAGAATAACAGACAAGCTGATTACTAAACGGCACATTTTTCGATAGGAAATTATCAAATATTTGGTTAAAAAAAGAACATTTTTTAATGAAACAAAAATCCTATTGAAAAATACACAACAGAAAACGAAATTGAAGCAAATCAGAAAGCATAGGAAATTTTCAAATAGTTGGTTAAAAAGAAAAATATTTTTAATGACAAAAAAAAACAATTTAAAAAATATGTTGACAATCATATTCGTAAAAATGTGACTAATAGTATAATATTTACATCATAAACAACAAAAAAGACAAATTAAAGTCTGCTTTTGTGTTCAAAGAAGAAAATGTAGATAAGTTATCAAATATTTAGTCATTCATTCAAATCACAATCTGTCTTATTGAAGAACACATTTTTGATGATCTTTGGATAAAAAAGCATTTGAGAATATATGAACAATATGAAAAAACCACAAACTACAAACAAAACATATTTAAACTACTAATAGCATTCAAAACATTTACTGTTAAAGCAGGTGTTGTTTTCTTTTCTTTTTTGGTAATTGGGAGAAGAATTTATATAAGTGCTGCGTCACTTGTTTTCTGATCCCTAAGCATGTATTATTGTAATAACAAATGTCATTTATTCAATGAAATATTGTTTACACTAAAACATTTTCTAGAAGACCACTAAAAAATTACCCTATCTGTGTGTAAGGTAAGTGTTTTCAAGAAATTCTTCATCTAAAAACAAATCAAATAAACAAAACACATTTTAGAAAGCAACTTCTAGAAGACCATTTGAATGGCTCATAAAAAAAAGTCTTCACATATACATTATATATGACAAAATACCACTGAAGATGACTAGAAAAAGAAACAAATTGTATGATTTAGTACGTACTTAAAACAAACAATTGAACAAGATTTGGATTTCAAATGAAAATTATAAACCATGAAATAAGATCATGGAATCTATATCCAGTTTAGCTTAAACTGATAAATTGACTAAGTGAAGAATTGTTATTATATATATCATTTGTAATGTGTATAATATATACTATAATGTTTTCTTTATTCCAAATTGTGAGAGAAAAAAAAGTATTGAAAAGGTTCACACCACAAATAATCAAATAAGGCACTTGAAATGTTTGAATAATATAAATCATATGTGCATTTCAATTAATTTTTTTTTTAGTATTAAATTATACTGCAGATAAAAATGTAAATGTGTATTGTAGAGTCCATTTGACTTCAATAAATCTTCAGAAAAAAATTCTTAAAAATCCAGTTTTCAAATCAACAAATTGTTTTCTAGGTGTTTATTAATATTACCATGTAACATATAGGACATTTAAATATTAAAGTACATGTACATCAATAACAATTGACTCTAACGTTCGATGTACTGTAGACTGTATTTAAAATAGAAATATATTAGAATTTATAAAGATGTTTCATCCCCACTTTTATATTCTTTTGGTATGACTCCTTGTACGGTTGACGATGAGTCGTTCACTCTCTGGTGTTATGATTGCTTGTTTGTCCGCATTGTGAACAGTTACATTCTGCTATCACTACATAGGTGTTACCGCTATTATATCCATGACTTGATTTAGAAATTATCAACGAAATGAAGACAGTAAATACCTTGTTAAACTATGAACACAATCCTATTTTTCACGGAGGTCAATCCCTTGCTAAAACTATGAACATAAATAATAATCTTTATTGCAAATAAAACCCTTGCTGGTAAAGCAATACTATACAACATTACAAAACATATATACATGAACAACATAAAGAAATGTCATATATTCATAATTAAAGTTATACATTGACCAATGTGAACCTCATTTTCACAATTGTAACGATTGCTTTATATAGTCAACAACACTGGGCAACAATTTTTGATCAGGAATTAATATAATTTTACTTGGGAAAAAGAGTCCAGTTGGTCGAAATTAGCATGATACTTTTTAATATTATTTATTAAAACATTTCTAAGATTATTATTTATTTGGCATTGTAGAAAAAAATTAATCTCATCATATAATACTTTACAAGTTTTACAGAGTCTTTGATGTCTGGGAATTTTCTTGTATCTACATAGTTCAATTTCTAATGGGTGATCACTCTTTCTAAATTTAGTTAAAAGCTGTCGATTGTTAAATTTTTTTGTAAGTTTTAAGTAGTCTTCTAGTTTAATGTCTGTTTTTAATTTACTATACAGAAGCAGTTTTTAATTATCATCTAAGTTTGATATTTTTTCAAGTATTTTGTCTTCATATTTTTCTTTTATAGTTTTTTTTAAATGTATCCTTGACAAGTTAAAAGGGTTTGTTAAAATCTTCAAAATTATTTTTATTATGTTCTACTTCTTTAAATATTTCTGTGGCAAAGGTGTACCATGTATAAATATTTCCATTACTTATATTTTTATTTATATTAAATGCTTCCTTAAAAATGGGGTTTATTCCATCCGACTGAATCCTGGAATAGTAGAGCATAACTTGTGTTTTTATAAATGAGTCTAATGGTAGTCTACCCAATTCAGATTTTGCTGAGATATTACAAGATGTTTTCTTGATACCTAGAACTGTTTTACAAAATTTATGATGTAATTTTTTCAAAATTGAATCTATCAACAAATGACAACTTATTACAATTAGTTCCATGATCCTTCGATCTATTCTCGGCTTTATCAATATAGTAATAGTCTTCCATATACCAAATTTCACTATTGTAAAGTATTATAGGTCTAATTAAAGAGTCAAATAATTTACAAGACAATTCAACTGGGACATGTAAAAATTCTGACAAGTATTTTTTTAATGAGAAGAATGCTTTTATTCCTTTTTTAGAAAGTTCCTGAGCTGATATTTTAATTCTGCCTTTGTTATCAATAATGTTCCCAAGAAAGTTGTACTCTGTAACTTCTGCCAAAGTTAGATTTTTATAGAAAAAAATTGAATAATCAAAGGTATGAATATCTTTTCATCAACTGATTAAAAATACCAATATGTATAATACCGGTAAGCTACTGTTGATATGTTACCCCCTGTCAAAGATCTTGTAGCGGCTTTTAATGTGTATTATCTTTAGTTTCATAATGTATGCAATACAATTTTTTTTCAGAAATGGCATGTTCACATTTCTTGGAATTTCAACCGACAGAGCGTTCGTCATGGCGGAAGATAAAAGATCAAACAAACACAATCCATAAAGTCTCTGAAATGATAACAGAAATTCTTGCATATGAAAATACATGGAAAAGAATTAAAACTGAAAATACCAACCAATGGTCTGCTGTTAAACATGAGATGTATTTAACATTTCTGTATCAAATACAAATTGGTGAAGATATTGGTGTGTTTGATAGAAACAAATCTAAGGACATACTTTGCAATCATAGTGACAATTTTGAGAGCAACAATGCTTATTCACAAAACATCGAAGCTGGAACTAGAGAATGTTCACAATACGAGAGAATAAATATCATTGACAGTCTACCAACTTTACGAGACGCAGAAGATTATCTTAATAAGAAAACTACAGAAACAATATGTGCCAAAACAACCGAAACAATACATTTACTACGCGAATATCGTCATCTGAAAAATGAAATAAAAAAAATACCAAAAGACGAAAGATCGGATTATTTGGGAATCCTTGATGTAAAAGTGTGAATTAAAAAAATGCCATGCAATTTTGATGAAAGATGTAATGGATAAAACAAATACTTTCCCTGAAAAATTCGAAAAGTGGTACCAATCAAAGAAAAACGCCATCATCGATTTTCGAAAAGAGTTGCAAGAGTACAGGCGGCTTACGAATTCCACGGCTCGCCTCCTTAACCCCTCCCACCCCAAATATTACCCTCCCAAAAAGGGGAGGGGAATGGTGGGGCGTCGGCGCCGAACCGTGGAATTCGTAAGACGCCTGTACCAATCAAAGAAAAACGCGAATTCCACGGTTCGGCGCCGTATGCCCCACCCTACCCATTCCCTTTTTGGGAGGATAATATTTGGGGTGGGAGGGGTTAAGGAGGCGAGCCGTGGAATTCGTAAGCCGCCTGTACTCTTGCAACTCTTTTCGAAAATCGATGATGGCGTTTTTCTTTGATTGGTACCACTTTTCGAATTCTTCTCGTTCATGTTTTCCTTTACTGTAAATTTTGTATTCCTCTTTTTCAAAGTCTAGCATTGGAATATCTTCTCCAATTTTTTGTAAAAAGTGACGCCATGTAAACCAACTACTCTCAATTATTAAAGAACAAAGATCAGCAGGTTTGTGTTCTAAAATTAGTAATGCTTCTTTTATTGCATCAGACGAGAATTCAATTCGATCAGGACTCAGTTTTATATTTTTTCTTGCATTGACGATGGTAGTTATATAATCGCCCCTTGTCGATGGAAATAACACATTATAAATAGGAGTTGGGAATGGACTAAACACATTTAAACAATGATTACAAAGAAGACGAGCTAGTCGTCCGTTACCGTCAGCAAATGGAAGAAGCGTCAAGAAACCAAATAAGAGAACAGAGGCACATTTAAAGGAGTTTTCCCGTTTGTTTCTCGCCAAATTGTCATTAGATATTTCATGTAACAGCTTGTTGTATTGATCGACAATAGCTTGAATGGCGTCACATGCTACGTCTTCTGTTTTGTAACAGGGATAATGATATAGTTCTCCCTTAAATTCTGCAGTTCTTGGTTAAACACTAAATTTTTCAGGGAAAGTATTTGTTTTATCCATTACATCTTTCATCAAAATTGCATGGCATTTTTTTAATACACACTTTTACATCAAGGATTCCCAAATCTTTTGGTATTTTTTTTATTTCATTTTTCAGATGACGATATTCGCGTAGTAAATGTATTGTTTCGGTTGTTTTGGCACATATTGTTTCTGTAGTTTTCTTATTAAGATAATCTTCTGCGTCTCGTAAAGTTGATAGACTGTCAATGATATTTAATCTCTCGTATTGTGAACATTCTCTAGTTCCAGCTTCGATGTTTTGTGAATATGCATTGTTGCTCTCAAAATTGTCACTATGATTGCAAAGTATGTCCTTAGATTTGTTTCTATCAAACACACCAATATCTTCACCAATTTGTATTTGATACAGAAATTTTAAATACATCTCATGTTTAACAGCAGACCATTGGTTGGTATTTTCAGTTTTAATTCTTTTCCATGTATTTTCATATGCAAGAATTTCTGTTATCATTTCAGAAACTTTATGGATTGTGTTTTTCTGATCTTTTATCTTCCGCCATGACGAACGCTCTGTCGGTTGAAATTCCAAAAAATGTGAACATGCCATTTCTGAAAAAAAATTGTATTGCATACATTATGAAACTAAAGATAATACACATTAAAAGCCGCTACAAGATCTTTGACAGGGGTTAACATATCAAAAGTAGCTTACCGGTATTATACATATTGGTATTTTTAATCAGTTGATGAAAAGATATTCATACCTTTGATTATTCAATTTTTTTCTATAAAAATATAACTTTGGCAGAAGTTACAGAGTACAACTTTCTTGGGAACATTATTGATAACAAAGGCAGATTTAAAAGATCAGCTCAGGAACTTTCTAAAAAAGGAATAAAAACATTCTTCTCATTTAAAAAATACTTGTCAGAATTTTTACATGTCCCAGTTGAATTGTCTTGTAAATTATTTGACTCTTTAATTAGACCTATAATACTTTACAATAGTGAAATTTGGTATATGGATGACTATTACTATATTGATAAAGCCGAGAATAGATCGAAGGATCATGGAACTAATTGTGATAAGTTGTCATTTGTTGATAGATTCAATTTTGAAAAATTACATCATAAATTTTGTAAAACAGTTCTAGGTATCAAGAAAACATCTTGTAATATCTCAGCAAAATCTGAATTGGGTAGACTACCATTAGACTCATTTATAAAAACACAAGTTATGCTCTACTATTCCAGGATTCAGTCGGATGGAATAAACCCCATTGTTAAGGAAGCATTTAATATAAATAAAAATATAAGTAATGGAAATATTTATACATGGTACACCTTTGCCACAGAAATATTTAAAGAAGTAGAACTTAATAAAAATAATTTTGAAGATTTTAACAAACCCTTTTAACTTGTCAAGGATACATTTAAAAAAACTATAAAAGAAAAATATGAAGACAAAATACTTGAAAAAATATCAAACTTAGATGATAATTAAAAACTGCTTCTGTATAGTAAATTAAAAACAGACATTAAACTAGAAGACTACTTAAAACTTACAAAAAAATTTAACAATCGACAGCTTTTAACTAAATTTAGAA
>MJUT01064083.1:60311-115060 GCA_002080005.1 Gigantidas platifrons
ATAATTATACTTCGGTATGTTCCGAATTATTTCGGTCGATTCTAAATTAACATACACACATCAAATACGTCAAAAAACTATCCAATTAAAAGTTTCTCGATATACGCGAACTGGACGAGAATTCCTTTACTTATTATAAAATCCCGAGATACATCGAATGGTAAAATCGGCCATTTTCTAGCATGTTATTTTTCGTTTCCATTTCCTTTCCCTTTGACATCCCCTGATGGAGCTGACACAAGAACAACAACGTGTGTTGAAATTGGCGAAGGATGGCCATAACTTAGTTTTCACGGGCCAGTGTGGCACAGGGAAAACGCATTTACTTAGGTGTTTATTTATTTATAAATTTGGATTCAGTAACTTGACGTTTAAATGCAGAATACAGGTGCGATCCAGCATTTTTTTGGTTGGTTATATAGGGATTTTGTTTACATACTCTACAGTTAATAATACTACACTTTACACTCTACAACAGCAAGAGCAAAGAAAACCACAAATTCAATTACAAATAATTCCATTTTACACTTACTTTATGACAATAATAATAATGATAATAATAGAAGCAGTCGCAATGACTCATGACTAATTAAATAAATAAATAAAATTACCTTGATCTATAAATTTTCTTTCCTTTCATCAAAAAGACTATTTAAAAGTTTACACAAATTGTCTAAAATTGTCTTCAGATGACAGAAGCCAAATTAGTTTATCCTTATCAGATAAAGATTCAAAATTTTTATTATAACTTTTTATATTTTCAATAAATGAAGATCTTGTTGTATCCAATGCACTGCATTTTAGCAAAAAATGAATTTCATCTTTTACTTCAGAAGAACATAATTTACAGAATCTCTGGTGTGCTTTTGCACCAGTATATTTACCCTTTTCTATCTCAAGATCATGAGCACTAAGGCGAAATCTAGTTATAATTTTTTTCTTTCTATAATCCCCCACTCTCAATATTTTTCAAAGCAAAAATTTGACATGAACAATCTATATGTTCTTAACTTATTTCCATGGCCACTGTTAGATTTATCTCTAAATAATTCTTCTTGCCATTTCCAAATATATTTTTAAACTCATAAACAAAGAATATCTGAGAAAAGGTCCTTCACAAAAGTTATTGTATTGTATTGACTTTTAAAAGAAGTGCGCCCTGAAGTATTTGGAACAGATTCAAAATTGAGAATTTTCTAAGAGGAAATTCATAACCTGTTTGTATAATAACCCAAATGGGATGTTCTAACCAGGTTTGGGTGATTGTTCTCAACCTGAATAATATACATTTTTTTACAAATTCTAGTAAAAAAAGACATCAAAACAAACATTCTACCCAAAAATTATGAAAAACGTTCAAAGCATTCTTGAGTTATCATCCGATGTACAGACGGTTGGACAGACGGACGAATGAATGGACAGCAGTATACCAGAATACAGCGTATAACACTATCACGCAAAATAAAAACACACATTTTATATAATTCGTTTCATTCACTTGGTGATTTATCACTTTACCAAGGGGTCCGGGTGGCTCAATGAGTTACAAATGTAGGTCGTTGGATCTAACAACTCATACAAGACTATCACCAATATGGCGTGGGTTCGCACCCGGCTTTTGTAAATTACAAAAAAGGGTGCATTTGAATCGCAGCCGCAAGTGATAAAGTTTACCAGTTGCTTGCCCAGGATCGGTGGTTCTCTCCGGGTACTCCGGCTTCGTCCATCACTAAAACTGGGCACCATGATATAGCTGAAATATTGTTGAAAGTGGCGTTAAAACCCAAAAAATCAAATCAAAGCAAATCACTTTACCATTCTCTCATAATCTTACTCCTTTGGCATGTTTACATGTAGCTTTCTTATTCCGTCCAGCATTCAAAGGACATGGTGTTGTTGCCTTGAAAAAGCTTGCAGTTTCTCCAGAGTTGCATTTCTTGGACACGGTACATTGACTCAAGACAATTGCGGTGTTAGAGGGGCCATATTGTTTCAAAGTGGGGTTATAATTAAGTCCATTTCTTACTCCCCTTTGCTGACCAAACAGATTTTCTATTAGATTTGAATTGATAAATCCTGGATTGATACTGTTGCCCTTTCTGATCATAAGTTGACATAAAGAAATAAATCCTGAGATAGAAGAGTTTATGTCCTCTCTTGTCTCCCTAGTGATCAAGTGTTTGCTGACTATTCCATGTTCAGATTTGGCAACCTGATCCTCCCAGGAATTAAAAAAAAAAACTTCTCTCAAGTTATCCAATCTCTTATCACTCAAACTACACATAGGTTGATTCACATTGGAAAATATATCTACCAGAATTGATGTGTTTTCCAGCAGATCCATTGAATATGCTAGTTCCTCTGGATTGTTTAGAGAAGCCTGATATACTTTCATCAGGTAGAGCATGTCAGTACTCAAAACATCCAATGCAAGTTGGTTCCTAATTTTTGATGATGACGAAAGATATATATGCTCCTCTGTTAATTTCTATGTATTTTGAGACCATGACTACTGTTGAATTTGTAACAGTCCTGCCAATGATTCCACACAATCCATTTCCCATTTAAAACTAAATACCTTCCTTTTTCTGATTGGTTAATTTTCCTGCTTGATTCAATGTTATTTCTAATCTTTTTCAAAACATGCATTTTGTCTTGTATTACACAAATGAAGTGTTCTGGAAAAAAATATGTCGCGAAACATGTAGTTGGCCTCTCTTGGATCGACCTTAAATAGCATATTTGTGAATGACCTATTAGTTTATACACCATCCAGCATGACATAATCACAAATAAATCCATTGTTGTCTAAAATGTCTACACATTACCAACAAATTATATACAACTGATGTGCTGTTGCAGTTTCGGAACCAAAGTAGCAAACTGGCCACCTAAAAATAAAAATTTATTTTGAATTTGATTGCAATTAACTTATTATTAAGTGGCAGTCTCTGTAAGAATCAGACAAATTCGAAAATTAATTAATCATGCTCAGAAAAACACATGAAAGAAACATTGTGGTCTGATAGACATAGATATTAACATAGCGGGGGAAGAACTTTTTTCTTTCATAATTAACATTTATAGCGGGGAAAAAAGATAAAAAAATTAATCGCTAATTACCGCAACAGATAAATATTGCATAGTCCCTTACGTTCACCGATTTCATCTGAAATATGTAACATTTACCTGTATTGCCAGCAGGCAAGATATTTCAGTGTGTCAACATTTGCTTAATGAAATGTGGTTTCTGCAGCACAACTTAAGTTTGCTGTCATATTTGATGAAGATTATACATTTTACGCTTGAGTGACTCTGGTTAGGTTTTGTGTTTAGGTCCATTTCTCAGAAACTATTAGTGATACAACAATGAAAGTTGGTCAGTAGGTAGATCTTGGATAGTATTCCAGCGTCCAATAGGCAGTTTGGCACTTTGACCTCCATTTTACGCTTGAGTGATTCTGGTTAAGTTTTGCGTTTAGGTCCATTTCTCAGAAATTATAAGACTTAAAATAAACTAACCTGAGACCTGTTAAGCCATGGAAGACGAACTGTAAGACGTGCGTTGCCAGATGTGTTTTTACTTCTTTTGAACATTTGACTTCAATATTGTCATTTGTAGGATCCATATCTACAATGCCAACCAATGACCAGTTTTCACCATCTTTTGCAATGACCAGATCATCTTGAATTGTCATTTCATCAATGAGGACACCTCCATGTTTACCGAAATCAGAAATTTTCTGTTTTTCCGCCTCTTTTTTCATCCATAGAATATTGTCCTTATTGAAACAAGGCGTTTGAGTAATGCTGTTTTTATAGTATTGGAGAAGTCTTTTAGACGGTAGCAACACCATTCCACTTGTTTTAATATCTTCATATGCTTGCGGTGATCTTAGGAAAATGATAAGACATACACTGATAACCTTTGGATTCCATCTTCGCCTCCGAATATCCATACTTAGACGGTTTTTAAGCTGAGCCTCGAGCAAAAACTTGAAATTGTCTGGCACTCCCAGTGACATAACCATATTTAGAATTTTCTCCATGTCTTTATGGTCATCTTCTCCAAGCTGAATTGCATTGTTTATTTCTGGTAATGATGATTTCATGTTCTTAGTTTCATCTACACTATTTTCTACCTTTTGATTTTCAAATACAAACTGCTACTTAAGATTTTTAGGTTCACATTGACTTTGATCATTTTCAATAATTTCTTTTAATGGATATCTACGTTTTTTTGGCTTCATCAGGCCTTTGCATTTGTCACATGATTCTTGATTTCCCAAAATATTCTGGAGAAAGGAACATGACTTTGATCTTAAAATTTCTTTTGTGTTTTCTGTGTCCAAAATTGTTGAAAATGTTTCTTTTGTTGCTTGATCTATACAAAAATTATCAGATGTACTTTCCAGTCCTTTACACCATTTTAGTTGATAAACTAGGAATATTAACCCAAATATGCATAATTGGTTGATTATTTGTTCAAAACTACAAGTTGTTGAATAAGTTTTGTATTGAAAACACAACATCCCTTCTTGAAATATAATGGTGCAATAGTTTTGTATTCCATTAGTTAAGTTGTCCACTGGACATTTGATATGCAGTTTATTGTCCAACATATATGCAGTGCAATGGTCAGGAATACATAAGCTAGAATTGTCTTCTTGTCCTTTTGCTGTATTTATTATCTCATTGATATTTTTGTATACTGTTATCCTCTGTCCCTTTTCATATATTTTGCTAGGTTCAACACCAAATAGTTTTTGGACAGCCTTAGAGCAGACATCTTTAGAAAACTTTTCACTAAATTTAGCAGTGCAGCTGTTGAATATATATTCCAGGCGGACTAGTTTATCTTCACCACATTCAAAATTTGTGGAAAGCCTACAATAAACAAATATGTTGTTTAAAACAGGAAAAACCTTGACATTTAAATGCAAAATATGGGGCAAAAATGAATACATATCTGTAAATTCAGAAATTATTGTGATGTTTTTATTATTGTGAATAATGCGAGTAAATGAGAATTGCAATGACAAGAACTCGCATTCTGACATTTTATCACCATATTTTAAAGCAGATTTTCCTGAATCGTAATAATTTATCGTGCAGTTTTGACATAAAATTCAAAATCGCAAAACTGTAAATTCTTAAATTCATTATGCGTTCATTTATTATTGCGATTTCTGAAAATTTACATTGATTGCGATTCTAATTAATGCAAAACATTAAAATCTCCTTAACAAATTGATTCAAAGGAATCTTAAATGCGAGCTTAAATTATTGCGATTCGGGACCAATCACATTTTTCGCAATAATAAAAACTAAATTTCTAAATTTACAGTAATAAATGAATGCAATAATTTCTGAATTTACAGTATGTAGACATGGCATGATAGACACTGACAGACTGTTTTATTAGAGTTACAAACAAAAAATGTATGGGGGTATGAAAACTCTCTCTTAAATATCAATTACTGTACTGTTAAAATGAGATCCAAGTACAGAGTTCTAGACCATGAATACTGTAATTTCAAAGTACTGAGTACTGTATAATTGAGACCTTGAATTCACAGTACCGAGCTCTGTCTAAAAATGACAAAATTACTGGGGACAAATGTAGGGATTGCGCCCACATGTATGAGTGATACAACTAATTTCTCTACATGTAATATGTATTGAAACTGTTTATATATGACTGTAAATGATTGCAGTGGTTTTTAAAATATTAATCATCTTACATTTCAGATGTATAATTAATGAGATTGCTACAAAATGCAAAGTTGGAGTTACATCAACAACAGGCATGGCCAGCATGCATCTAGGATACGACAGTACCACTATTCATAATTGGGCAGGAATCGTGGATGGGAGATTCACCAATGAAAAACTTGCGGAAATTTTTAGTTCTGATGACAGATACCAGGATGCCAAAACCAGAATATCAGAAGCACAAGTTTTGGTCATAGATGAGATTGGAATGGTGTCCGCCAAAATTTTTAACATGGTGGAATTTGTCTGCAGACATGTTCGAGGAAGTAAAATTGTTTTTGGTGGATTACAGGTATTATTTGTATTACAGTAACAAATCAGGTTATTAATTTGGTGATGTATGGCAAATGTCCCGTTCCAAACAGTTTTTGCCCTATACACATGAAAAACACAATCTTTAAAACATAATTGACAGAATCTGGATTAGGCTTAAAAAGCCATAAATGTCATCTGCAATGTAAATAGCAATTGTGTTATAATAATTGTCCTAAATTATGGTCATTATTTAATTTGTTTATGCTTAGATTAATTTTGGGTAGAAGGTCAACCAGTATCAAGGCAAAAATAGGTCAATGTGACCTTCATTTTTGTCTCCCCGCCACAACGCAACGCAGGAACATAGTAATGATCTACGTTCGTCCGTGCGTCTGGAACACTTACTTTGTTGACGCAACTCCTATGCTATCGCTGGTCGGAATTGTTCAAGTTTTGTAAGATTATTAGGCACCGTATCTACTTGATCATGTTGCACCGCCATCTCGATTCGACAAATTAGCGGGAGGTATGGGACTTAAACATTTTCGTGCATATGCACTATATGAACACTTTATGGACGCAACTTCTCTGAGACTGCTGGTGGGATTTTGTTCAAATTTTATAGACCTGTTAGGCACTATATGTACTTGATCATATTGCACCGCTATTTTGATTTGACAAATATTACAGAATGTATGGGATTTTTAAAGATTTGATTACCAATTCCATGCAGCGGGGGACATATGGCTACGTTTAGCAATATTGTCTACTTTAATGAACCCGTGACCTTTTGCAACCAATTGGCAATGTTGCAGAATGAGGCAAACTTTTTTTGACTTACTATTAGTTCAATGATTACCTACATGTATATTTTTTTTTTAGGTCATAGCATGTGGGGACTTCAAACAACTGCCACCAGTACCCAATTACAACCTTCAAGATGATGGTTCATATTGCTTTGAAAGTACTATTTTTCAAGCAACATTCCCACATCATTTAAATCTGAGACAGGTTTGTATTGTGCAATATTAAAGAGAAAAGAAAATTAGAAGTTTGTTTACATTCTTCTGACAAAACCAAAAGCTGTTTGCTGTTATATTATATGTGTTTTTGAAATATATGAGAAAGGGAAGTTATGGAGAAAATGCCAGGAAGATGTAGCTGCATAGACTAGGACCCTAAGGAGGGCTAAACATTATTAATCTAGAGGTACCCATCAGGCCTTCAACAAGGGTGGAAAACCACTCCTTAAGTTGAGCTCTAGATGCCCCAAACAATATCAAATACATATATGTAAAATTGAACACCCTTTTCCCTAAAGTTAAACACAAATAAAACAGAATAGTATAATGGGACAAATACTTCTAAGCACTGGAACTGATACACAAAAAAGAACATTAAATAAAAAAAACAACCTATAGCTACGATTCCTGACTTGGAACTGGCACATGAAACATGTGGTTGTATACAGAGAAATAAAAAAAAACATTGACATAAAAATTTGGTACATTTAAAGCTATTCTTACTTTTCTTAAGTTTAGCATAAAAGTTCATATCTCAGCAACTTCATAGTGAATAAAGTTGTACACAGATGTATAGTGGGTATAACTATACAGTCTGCTTCCATGCGGAAATAGGTTTTTGTGATCTGCGCTTCACTTACTTTTAAAAATAAAAAATAAATAATTGCAGTAACCATAGAAAAAAGAATATTAACAAGAGTGTCATTAGTGTCTTTGTGCCACAAGGATGCCACATTTGTAACCTATGTATTATCTATTTGTAATAAGAAATGATGTATGATTTTTCTATTTCAGGTTGTTCGTCAGATTGAGCCTTTACTCATTAAAACTGTTAACGAATTATGTGATGGTTGCCCTTCTGATGGGACCATTGATCTTCTGTTTTCCCTAGACAGACCTATTGGGGAAGAGGCAACTGATGTTAAACAGTTGTATGGGACAAACTGTGATGCCTCTTTTGTAAATCAGAACATCCTAGATGAAATGGAGAATGAACAACATGTATTTAAAGCTGAGGATTCAGGTTTGTAACTACATTTGTATTTCAAGTTGAATCATTAATACACTAAAGGTTGTCTTCACTTAGACAGTTGAGATTTGATATAGCCCTGTTCAAAAACTAATACAGAAACAGAAATATTTACCTTTTTGTTTCATGGGGGGGTGCATTTTGTTCATATTTCGTAAATAGACTTGACAGCAAAAATTATGCTACGAATACATTTTTAACAGCAAAAAATGGAAAATAATTTCCAGTGGTCAAGTGCCTGTGCTTTATATTGGGTTGCTGGCAACCTACCAGTTTTATATCTACAGTAAAATAGGGGTCAGCATTATCAGTGGTCCGATTTCAACAGAATCCGATATCTTTTCGAATTTTTTACACGATGACGAAAATTATAATAAAAAAAAAATAAATATGGAACATCTTCAAAAAATTATCCATATATTGGGAGAGTTTTCAGCTAATCTGGCCCAAAGGGCCAGTGCGAGCTTTTGCCACCAGTTGGCATCTGTCTGTCTGTCTGTCTGTCCATCCGTCCATTGTCCGTTAACATTTTTATACTTCTTCATCCCTGAAAACTACTGCACCATTTGAGACAAAACTTGACATGAATGATTAACTTGGTATATTATGATTATGTATGTGATTTTTGTGCAGATAAATTAAAAAAACATTGTCGCTGTTACCAAAAAATAGAACAGAGTTGTTAAATTGCCTATTTTGGAAAATAAATTAATCACAGAGGCAGATAGCCAATTTTTTTAAATATATAATATCTAGAGAGTTTCATCTACCTGTGCTCAAACTTTCATTTTCAGGTCAACCAATATTGGAGGTTTTGCCCTTTTAAGGTCCTATGTGTCTGAATACCATTTTGCTATGATGCCAGTTGAGTGATTCAGGTTCCTAGGAGCCTTTAGTTGTGATAAGCAAAATAGGAAGATTTAGTTTTTCTTGGATTAATTAAAGTTTTACTTTATATTTCAGGCCAATTACATTTATGGAAGAAGAACATAGTAGCTCCAAAAATATTATGTTTGAAAGAAGGCGCACCTGTTATGCTGACCAGAAATATAGGTCATGGTCATTACAATGGAATGTGTGGCACAGTCAAGAAATTGTGCGCCTGTGATACATTTCGGTGGGTGCCTGATAACCATTCCAAAAGTGGACTTTGAAATACTAGACCCGGAAAATCATACCCCCATTGCTACACGAAAACAGTATCCTGTTCTTTTGGCATATGCATTAACAGTTCATCGTGCACAAGGTCAAACTTTGCTATATGTGTACATCGACTGCTATTCTTTTTTTTTCCTCTGGACAGCTTGGTGTTGCCGTTGGACGATGCACTACACTTAGTGGTCTTAGAATTACCAATTTTAATAGAGAAGCAGCATGTATAAAACACCCTGATTGTGTCTATGAATTTTACAGATTCACTGGTTTAGACCCTGATGAAACATTATCTTGCTGCAATAATATAACTGAAATGACAGTTGTCAGCAATATAAACATGATGGATGATATTGAAGATCTGTTTCTAGACTTTGAATTTGACTATGAACATATGAAAGAGGTAGAGAGGATGGAGGATGAGCATATAGTACGGAATGCTGAAGTATCCATTAATGAAGACAACAAAGAACCATTTGAAATCATTGAATGCCCATTGAATATGTCAGAATTTTATGATGAAAATAAGTATAACTACTTTTTGTCAGTTGTGCAAAAAGATGACTTGGATTTACCTTCCTTCCATGATTACTGCAACAGATTGTATACCAAAATGATGAAACTCTTGTCAATTGAGAAAAGAAAGAATCATAGTGCTTGGGTGTCAATGTATTCTCAATTAAATCAATATCTACTGTCTGACGATCATCTCAATATGTGTAAGGCATATTTTGGTGTGATATCGCTAACTAAAGAGCAAAACAAATTTGGAACAAAGCTTATGTTGTTCATGTTAGATAAAGAAATTCAAAAAGAAAGCAGAAAGTGTGAAAAAGGATATACAAACTACTTTGGAAACAAACACAGTTAACAACGAAGATGTAACCCCAGTAGCTAAAGCTAAAGTGCGATATATTGCAGGTGCAGTAGTGCACAAAATCTCCAAGAAATTGAAAGATTCTGTTTTAAGAAATTTGTCAAAAGTTGATAAGAAGAACAAGTCACTGAAAAAGCTTAATTATAAGAAACAAGTTCTTTTGAAACAATTCCGAATCATGGAAGAAAATGCTAATAAATCTGATGGAAGTTATATGGAGATTGAAAGTAAACAAGGTCAAAGTAGAGGGTTATTCATTGTCAGTGGTTAAATGTTATACTTTTTTATGAAGTTAATTGCAGAAACTCAACATATCCTAGCATCTGATTCTTTCCATTTCTTTGGAAGTAACATTCATATATAAAGTAAAAATTACATACTTGGCAATGAGAAGTTAATTGGTCAGTGGTTAAAACTTTTTGAATCTATTGAGGTTAATGATATTGAAGATGAAATGTTTATGATTTTGCTCTTGGATTTATATTCTGATATTTGTAAATACTTTCTAAAGATATCCTTAGCTGATGCATTGAAGACTTTCAAAGAGTCAGTGCCAAGAAAAAAACAGGCATTGCGTACTAAGTTGCAGGCAGTAGAAAGCAAGGGCTCAAAAAGGAAAATGGACCTGCAAGTTATTCATGAAAATGACATTTACACATGCCAGGAATGTGAAACAGTACTTGAAGAGGAACCTTCCGACTTTGAAAAGGAAAGTATAGGTTGTGATGCTTGTGATAAGTGGCTTCATTATAAATGTGTAAACATAAAAGGAGATGAAACCTTTCTTAAAAGGAAAAACTCAAAATGGTATTGCAATATTTGTAATCCAAAAGGAAAAGGCAAAGGAAAGGGTAGAAAAACAACAAGATGAACTGTGAGCTAATGCTCACATATGATACCCCGTTGTTAGGCAAACAGGAAGTAGGAATCTGACGAGTCATAAAGCGCTTCCCACGATATGGGGTAACTATATGAAGCTTGTGACGAAATATCAGATTTTTGCCATCAATAGTTGCTGAGAAAAATGCGACGAAAAATGAGCATATATGTTCAATGTGTATAAAAATCAACAAAGTCGGCAAACAGGAAGTAGGAATCTGACGAGTCAAAAAACGCTTCCCACGATATGGGTAACTATATGAATCTTATGACCAAATATAAGATTTCTGCCGTCAATAGCTGCTGAGAAAAATGCGACGAAAAATTAGCATATATATGTTAAATGTGTATAAAAGCCAACTAAGTCGGCAAACCGGAAGTAGGAATCTGACGGATTAAAAAACGCTTCCCACGATATGGGGTACCTATATGAAGCTTGTGACGAAATATCAGATTTCTGCCATCAATAGTGCTGAGAAAAATGTGACGAAAAATGTGCATACATATATGTTCAATGTGTATAAAAACCAACTAAGTCGGCAAACAGGAAGTAGGATTCTGACGGGTATAATAATATGAAATAAACCATGGTATATATGTGCCCTTCATAAGCATTTCTAAATACACCCAAGCTTTGGGGGTATATAGGAATCACCCTGTCTGTCTGTCCGTCCGTCCATCTTTCCATAGATCTTGTAAGCGTGGCTCCTCCCAAATGCCTGGATGGATTTCAATGAAACTTGAAACAAGTGAAACACTTCATATGGAGATGTGCATAAAGAAATTGTGTTAATTTTGTTTTTGTTGCTTCATATTTTAGATATGGATAATACTGTTACAGTTTTCTCAATGAATGTAAGGGGTCTTTTTTCAAGTGTTAAAAAAGGAAATGATGTTTTTGATTGGGAAAAAGGGAAAAAAACTTCAATTGTTTGTTTTCAAGAAACCCATAGTAGTAAAGAGGTTGAAAAACTTTGGGAGGATGAATGGGGAGATACATGTCTTTTCAGTCATTTTAATAACAGAAGTGCTGGTGTTTGTGTTATGTTTAAGAAAGGTCTAGATTATACTGTTAGTGATTCAAAGATTGATCAGAATGGAAGATACATCATTTTAGATATTAGTTTATTTGATCAAAGATTAACATTTGTGTCTCTTTATGGCTATTATAACAGTGATGAACTGGAATTTTTTAATGAAATTATGAAGCATATTGCTTCTTATTCTAACACTAGTTAATTATTGTGTGGTGATTGGAATGTTGTTCAAGATACTAGTATTGATACATATAATATTATACATAATATAAACCAAAATTCAAGGGAGAAAATCGAAGAAATGTTAGAAACCTTTGAATTACTAGATCCAATGTTTTCCAAATGGTAGAAATTATACCTGGCGTCAAAGCTCCCCAATAAAGCAAAGTCGTCTTGATTATTTTCTTGTATCTGAGGATCATTTTTCACTTATGAAAAATACAAAAATAATTCCAGGATATAAAACTGATCATTCATCAATCACTTTCAATTTTTCTCCCAGTCTTGCCAGAAGGGGAAAGGGGTATTGGAAATTTAATTCTCAGTTACTTAGAGATTTTGTTTATGTAGAAAAGGTTAAGACATGTATTAAAGACACTGTGTCTGAGTACTATTTATCTGGAGATATTAATGATCTTTTAAATGTTGAACTTACATGTAATGACCAAGTATTTTTTTAAATTCTTAAGATGAAGATCAGGATACAGTGCTTGATGGGAATGAAAATTCATTGAGGGAGGCTCTTGAATGTTTTGAATCTGTTTACAAGGTGTCTGGTTTAAATATGAATTCATCCAAAACAAAAGCTGTGTGGGTTGGAAACAAGAAGTATTCAGATCAAATTATTTGTCCAAATATGAAACTAAATTGGTCTCATGAAAACTTTTAACGTTTTGGGAATTGATTTTTCAGTTGATTTAAACTGTATTACAGATGTAAATTTTACAAAAAAAATCAAGGAAGTTAAGGCAATACTAAAAAGTTGGCAGCATAGAAAACTGACATTACTTGGTAAAATTACAGTTATAAAAACTCTTGCACTACCAAAGCTAATTCATTTACTGACATCTTTACCAAATTTACCTCAGGCAAAAATAAATGATTTAAATTCACTTTTTTTATAATTTCATATGGAACGGGAAGCCAGATAAGATAAAGCGAAGTACACTACTTTAATCGGTGATATATATCAGGTGGGTTTGAAAATGATAGATCTTCAATCATTTAATATTTATCTGAAAGTAAGTTGGATAAAACGATTATTTTCCAAATTAGATGGTGATTGGCAAACAGTATTCTTATTCAATCTTCAAAGCTATGGTGGTGAAAGAATTTTAACTTTTCAGAAAGAAAAGCTAAAGGAAGTTGCAATGAAGCTTACAAATCCTTTTTGGAAAGATGTTCTGTCTAGCTATCAATTAGCAAAACCTTATACAAAGTTTAATACTGATGAACTATTGTCTCTTGATATCCTTAATTTTGTACCAGTAATTGATTTTAATTATTATATTAGATGGATAGAACATAATGTGCAGTATTTATGTGATCTTATTGATCCACATACTGGTAATTTTTATACTTTTGAACAGACTAGAAATAAACTGAATACCAATAAATTTTTGAAGTACTATTGTCTGGTGTCAAATGTTCCCAAGTACATCAAAGATCATCTGATGGAAAACTGTGTAAATATAAATTTCGACATACTTAGTAAAAAGATGCCTATTTAGAAAGAATAGTTCAAAGTAAAAATGTTAGGTTTGTTTATAAAGAGCTTGTGAATGCAGAAAAAAATTCCAAATGGGAAAAAATTCTTGATTGTGAAATAACAAATTGGTCAAAATATTTTATTATTTTAAAACAATCTTGTAAAAACTTATATCTTCAAATTAAATAAAATGTTCAATTTAAATTGTTACACATGATCATTCCTACCAATTCCTTTATACATAAAATAAAGCTCAAGAATACTAATTGATGTACATTTTGCAAAATTCATGATGAAACTATTGAAGATCTATTCTTTGACTGTCCTGTGACACAAATTGTTCTCAAATCTTTGACAAAACAATTAAAACAATATTACAAAAATTTGTTTTTTGACTAAAAAGAATATTTCTTTGGTTTTGAGTCAGGGGATCTTCTTGTTAACCTGATTTTAATTATTGCAAAAAATTACATCTTCAAGTGCAAACTCAATGAACAAAGGCTAAATATTGTAGAATTTAAACATAAAATTATGTGGTACCGTTCACTTGAACAATATATATCAAAGAAACACAATACTATTTTAGCATTTGAAAAAATGTGGACCCCTTACAATATATTTTCAACTAAGCATAATATTTTGTGTTTGTTTGATTCATATAGTGATGAGATTATTTTTTTTCAGCTTTTTTGATTAAGTACAAAATGTCAGGAGCAATTTCATATTTTAGAAAAACAAAATGGTAAGAGAGTGTGTGTGAAAGATGAATGAAAGTGTTTATTACTATTATATATTATTATTTCTTTATTTTGTTTATCATAATGTAAAACCAATGTAGTCACAAAACTTATTGATTTGAAAACCCCTGTCACACCCTAGTCAGGTGGTGATGTAAGGGAATTTATAAAATCCTGACTATATGAAAAAAAAAAAAAAAAATTGTGTAGCTGCTTGATTATTTCAAGGGGAAATATTTGGACATTAATTTTTATGCGACGATCACGAAAGTCCTTGTCCGTCTGTCCAGATTTGGTCAAATTTTGTGTTTAGGTACATATATCAGTTATTAGACTTGGTATAACAATGGTACTTTACCAGTGGATTGGTCTTGGTTAGTACAACAGAGTTCACAATTAATTATGTCACGTTGACTTACATTTTACGCATGAGCGACTCAGATTAAATTTTGTGTTTAGGTTTAGGTCCATATCTCAGTTACAAGACATGGTATAGCAATGATACTTTACCAGTGGATTGGTCTTGGGAAATACAACAGGTTAGGCCTTGGCGTTGTGGAAAAAATGTTCTGGCCCAGATTTTGAGAAAAAAAAATTTTGGAAAGCACCTTGGAGTGAAACAAAAAAATCTAGCTCACATTTTGCTGTTAGGAAAACAAATTAGTTTTCCCAAACAAAATTTTCTTACATTCAATTTATAGTAAGGCCATGGAAAATTGATTGTTGGTTTCCCCTACCATGGGAAAATTTGCATAGCCCGGCAGGCAGGCTTTTTATTTAATTTTTTAATAATTTTTTAATATTTTCATTTCTTTAGTACAATCATGTATGCTCCTAATAATCATACTTGTTCTGTTATTCCTCTTTGGAGGGTAAATAACTCAGTTTTATTCTTCTACACATGGACAGAATGGGAAAACAATAATTCAAGTTGAAAAAAGTGACATGGCTGGCTTCAAAAATATTTTTTTTTACTAAAAATGCCAATCAAATTAATTGACCAGGCAGGGTTAAGAGAAACCAACAATATTTTTCTTTGGCCTAAAAAAATGTCCAGCCCTAATATAAATCATACCCCAAAAAATCAAATGGTTCGTGCCCAATTTTCCTACACACCTTTGGTAATATTTCAACAACAGGTTTTCTTTCATTCTAATAAGTATATGCACAGATGAATTTGCAGAGAACCAATTCTGCAAACTTGTTGCTAGTATTTTTTTTTCTAAGTGGATTATTTTGAAAGGTTATGTATTTTGTTTGCCCCTTCCCATTTTCAAGTTCCCTTGTAATATTGTATGAGCTTAAGACATGCTTTTATGCACCCCCTTCCTTTTGCAACCGTCTGCAATTCTTTTTCCTAAAGGCAGTAATAGAAATATTTGACACTATCTGTACACATACCAAGCTAATAGGTCCAAATATTTAGACATTTATACAGATTTTTCTCTATTATTTCGCTAGATTAAACGTCAAGATACTGTGATGTCATCTACCAATTTGAAGTGGCCGCCAAAAATACTTTATGATTACCTCCCTTTTCAGTAAATGCTAGAGTATTGTTACAGTTGGTATCTTACAAAATTATATACAAAAAACATTAAGTAAAAATAAACTACGAATGCTACTTACCTTCAATTATTTTTCGATAGACGTAAAACAAATAATTTATTTGTCAACTTTATTTGCTGCCGTACACCGGCAATGTTTGGTACAAATAAACTATGCATGAAAGGGATTTACCTTCCAACATTCCAACGTAGTATTAGTTTACGGGCGAACGAAGATTACAAAAAATTTACACAGTTTGACAACCTTTGGCGGGAAAAACTTGTTTCATTACTTGAGTTATTTATATATATAATATACCGATTTGATACAGATTTTTCTCCATTATTTCGCTAGATTAAACGTCAAGATTCTGTGGTTATACCTGATAAATTTGTAATCAGTTTCAAGTTACTAATTTAAATGAAATAACTTATACAAAATGTTGTAGATGCGATGCTCGCCTGTAGGCTGTGCCTAATCCATATTACAAAATGTTGTAGGTAAACATGCTCTGATCTGACACTACGGAAACATATTAGTGCACTCCCAGCCACCACCACCCCCTTTTTTTCCCCTATTTTTTTTTATAACAGACATCACATTTTTTTTCTGCAAACTGTGTTCAAACAAGATATATATATATACATTAAATAAAGGACAGCCATTTGATTCCATTTCTTCTACGATAATTTTGATATGATTTCACCAAGGACTTCGGAAAAGGGGGGTGGCATTCGTCGATTCGATATGAATGGAGTTCGCTTACAAATACAATCCTACCAGGTTTTTCTTATATAAATCTTCATAATCGTGATAATGTTTTCACCTGAATTACCTGTGTTTTCCGAAAGAAATAAAGAGGTTGATGGAGCATTGCCATTGTAGCTTTCCTTTTACCATTTTAGCAGACGATGGGCGCAGACATATTTGTTTGAAAACGAGGCTAAATCTAAAGTGCATGTGCGTGTCGGTAAAACCGATTTCCGAATCAGCAGGGACGTATAATACGTCCCTGGAATCAGTAAATAATTGTAAGATTAAAATAAAATAATAATCATAGTAAAAGAAAACTAATATATATACACACAATTAACAACACATGGAATGGTATAAATGAATGATGTTTACATCGAACGTGGGATGTTTTATTACCCCATTCCACAGGCACTTGTTGAGAACTATCAATGGGGGGTCGACTATCAATGTATAATAAAAGAAGGTAGCCGACTCGGAAATATACCCCCTCCGCTTCAAACACAATTTATACCATGTTCTTTGCGATTTCGTACGCTTTCCGCGTGTCTAGCGCTTCTACATGTATTATTCTTTCAAAATATGTCAACAAAGTTTATCTCCTTACGGTTCTCTCTCTACAAATAGCAATCTTACGTTAGGGCTTACTCGGGATTTTTCTTTCATGCACGATAACTCCAGTTGCAAAACCGCGGGAATTTGTTGGCGAAAATTTTAATATATTAAAAGCGTGATTTTGAATGTGAATGAACTGGAGTTATCGTGCATGAAAGAAAAAAACCCGAGTAAGCCCGAACGTAAGTTCAAGGTCGTCAGTTTCGTTTTTGTAATCATCGGATGTTGAAAAGGATGATTTGGAGTGAATGAAGCTATTTTTTTAAGTCGAGTAGGGTTTAATCAAGGTAACAGCTGTTGTAATTCTTAGATAAACATCTTGTTAAACGAATTAAGGAGGACTAGCGGAGAGATGAAAGGTATTAATGGAAATAAAATGAGTTGAAGCGTGGCTACCGACGACATTTGTATCTCCCTTGTCTAGTGTATATATGTGGGTAGTCGATCTTTTTATTCACAGGGAGCAAGTCCCTGTGCCCCATTTCCAAGAAATCTCAACGATTTCGATGAGTTATATTGCACAAATATAAATAAAAAGACAATGAAATGGAATTCATTAAAAAATATATATATATAAAAACAAAAATACAGAACTTCCCTCCAAACATTTTTACAGGACATCCCGGACGATGAAAACACATTAAATAATATTGTAAATAACTTCCACTTTATCAAAATGAGAATTATAAAATTGAATATTTACCAATTATACTGTATATCTTCTAAATATATATCTGTTTTCTTTTACTTCTTCTTTCAACAATATTCAAAGATGGCGTGCAGGAGTTGGTTGCTGATAGAGTTCTTTGTTCTATTGGCGGGAAGAGGCGCGCAGCGGATGTCGCGACGTTATTTCTACTATGTAATTAGTAAATGCCATGATGTACTAGGGAGCTTTATCTCATTACTAGCTAGGCTAGTGATAGTCACTAGGCATTTCTTTCAGTGTAATTTCAGCTGTCGCCGCGGTAACAGGAAAAAAAGTCACAATATATTTTTTTCCACATTTACTATACCCCGGAAGGTCACAGTATGTATAATGAGTGATTTTGTCCATTACTCAGGTTATGGTTATCGCCACTTTCAAAATTTGTTCGGTGATATGGTGGCTTTCTGTTTTATCATTACAATATATTTCAAATTTGGTTTAATTCTGATAAATAATAACATTTGATCGGCACATACCGTTCACACTTATTACCTAATAACCAGGATCAATATTAATTTGATCTTTGAACTTTGCAAATTGATAACGGGTAAACAAACAGGGACCCATCAGCTTCCCAAAACGCAAATATTTATTTCCCCCATAATTTCTAAAAATTTTCAATTTTTGTCGATTTCCCAACTTCTTAAATTATTTTATTTTTCGACTATTAGTTATTTATATTGTTGGGAGAAAATAAATAATTTATTTACTGATGGAAATCGAGAGAAAATCATATCGAGTTTGCTTTTTATTTTTGTAGCTTTAGGTAAGTATGGATAGGAAGTGCCAAGCGAACGTCGGAAGTCTGTAAATTTTACACAAACAGGTACATGTTTTCAAATTTAAAATTTGTTTTTCTTTCTTTCTTTTAAAGAACTGGCGACCGTTTCACTAAAGGTCGTAAGTCGGAAACGTCTACAGACGTAAATGCACTCTTAAGAGCTATCACCGATACGATCCGAGTTATCTTAACATACGGGCCAACTAGTCCTCGCTTACGGGCCGACATGTCTCGGTCCAAGTTGTCCGCGGGCCGAATTGTCTGGCATCCATGCTTAGCCGAGAAATATAAAGACAAATTGTATAATGTTTGCTGTGATCCGACCAGAGATCTGACCCACGAATATTTATCCCGTAATTTAATTGACAATAGCTTTGAATTTAATTACAATTTGTACTAATCTACCAATCAATACAATTAGCTTCTTGGTAAACACATGTGCGTACTTGAAAAATTAACATAACAAATAATAAGACAAGCGTAAAATAGAACCAAGTAATATTCCCTTTAAACCATATAGTCGTGTATATAACTGGATAGAAATAATTGTTCATACAAAAGAAAAGGTATTGTATTTAAACCTAATAAATAATCAAAGTAGATCGAGATCAAATACAAAGAACAGGATATCTGAGTAAATCCTGTGGTCTTTTTTCATTGTACATATCCCATATGCATGCCAGATATGTAACATTGCTGATGTCTTAAGATAAAAAGGTCAAAACTTTGCAAAGCACATTCTTAAGTACCATACATTAAGGCTAAATTATGACAATGCCGTCTTTTGGGGTATAATTCGTAATTAGATAAATATTTTACCCCATGCCAACATTTTATGTAACATTGCTGATGTCTTTAGATAAAAAGGTCAAAACTTTTCAAAGCACATTCTTAAGTACCATACATTAAGGCTAAATTATGACAAGGCCGTCTTTTGAGGTATAATTCGTAATTAGATAAATATTTTACCCCATGCCAACATTTTAATTATCTTTCTTTATGATGGTTTCTTTTTAAAACATTAATATTATAAAAATTAAAAGAAGCTTCTTTCTTAATTATAATTTATTCTTTTTTGATGAGTAACAATAAAGCACGGAGCCCGTTAACTGACATGATAAATATTTTTATTTGGCATAAACTAAATTAAAAACATATCTATATGTCGTATCTGTTATTGTCGAAGGTGACTTTTGTTTGTGTGTATGTATTTCCTGTGTTGTTGTTGATATTGTTGTACAAATGTAGTTATCCTGTGGGTAGGCCTTATTGTTTTGCCTCTGGACAGGAACTGAAAATAGTTGACAAACTACTGAGTAAAAATATTAACAATTTTATTCTTTGGAAGTCACAGCATATGTGTAAATCATATAATATAATTTTGTCAATAATAAAAAAAACAGTGGGGTTAAGGGCCTGACCCCTAATAAGGGTGAAACTTATTTATTATCAAAATGAGTTGAAGAACAGGAGGTCGCACTTAAAATTCCTAACAAGAAAGACAGAGTAATAAGAGCGGATGTCTAAGAGAAGACGGGTAACACCATTGCTATAACAAGTATAAATCTACGTTACCAGAATTTTAACCATGTTTGTGAATGTGTGTGTGTGTGAGGTGTGTAATGCTCGACTGGTAACGCATCTGTATACCTTGGTATGCGACCAACTCTTGGGATGGGGAAATGCAAATAAACCATGTTACTTCAGTATCAGGACTCTCAAACTTTCATCTGTTTAAGAATGGGAGTCCCGATACTCTAGCTCAATAAGTATTATAAACCTATGTATAGCAGCACCTGGCCTGCTATGTGGTTTTGGGCTTAAGTTGATGCTCTGGCACGCAAACTCCATAGTTTGTGAGAACACGGCCCAGGTATCGTATTTGAAATGGTTCTTGGGTGATATATTAGTTTACAAACTCGGACTGCGTGTGTAATCTAATATAACTAAAATTACGAATGTGGATGGGGAATAAAAACTAGCTCGAGAGGTGTGAACAGAAAATCCAAAACAAAAGTTACAACAAAATATACGAACGAAATAAGAACCATGCTTGGGGCTCACTGACATTCGAGAGACCATGAGTTCTGAGAAAGCAACAAGCTTTGATACCTCAAGTTCAACAGAATGGGGGGGACCTATTAGCATACAAAAATCAAAGTTTATAAAGAGTGAACCTTTCCGTGAACCATAAAACAGATACATGCGAACGTCCTGACCTTCCTTACAATCTCTTGATTATTAATGTCATTATAATATGCAAAAACTTAGCTATATCATGACTTTAAAACTGCATCTTATTTGACGCGAAAAACAAAACAAAATGATTATCTCCCTTATTGATAATGAAAAAGGTGAATTGCTAAAATAAGTTTTAGGACTCCGCGTCCCTTGCAAGTTATCAATAAAATATTACTTAACGAAATAAAAATAAGTGTGATAATAAAACGTTAATTTAAGCTTCCAAAGTATTGCATTAGCAATACAAAAATACGGAGTGTTCTAAATAAAGTAAAGTCATGAAATGTAAAAAATTACCATTTAAAAGAAATATGAAAAATTTAAAGTTTAAAAACACACCTGAAAATAGTTGACAAACTACTAAGTAAAAATATTAACAACTTTATTCTTTGGAAGTCACATCATATGTGAACTTCTCAAAGAACAAAGTTCGGTCAGTAGTTTCGAACTATTTTCGGTGTTGTTGACCAACGGAATCTGTTGTTTGGAGATTTAAAATAGGATTAGCGTATGAACTTTGCATATGAATTCCAAATGAGTGAATTGGTCGAAAGCGTCCCCTTAATGGGCGATTGTTAGGTTTTACCTTTAATCTCACGTTTTTGGAGATTATCTGTTTGGGTGGCACAAAGAGTCAATTAGCGCCTTTAAGCTGAATTGTTAATTTGTTTATCTCCAACAAAAGACTCTGGTCGGTCACTAATGTCAAATGATAATCCTGGATTAGAAATAGCGTTGCTATCTAAATGTTCTTTGTGTTAGACTTTTAAATTAGCTTGTATTACGTACAAAAAGATGGGATAAAAATAAAATATAAAAATGTCACATTAAAGTAAATAACAAAGTAAATTAAGCTTCAAAATATTGATTTGTAAAAGTTTGAAATATCTTTACAAAAAGTTATATTTTAAAAATAAAAATATTTATTTTTATCAATTAATTTTGGGAGCCAAAATTACTATACGACATATAAACGAAATAAAAAAAAATTATCATATCAGAAAACGGGCTCCGTAAACTATTTCGCATAAACGAAATTAAAATTATCATGTGTGTATATCTATATATATATATATATATATATGGTATTTGTTTAAAGATATAAAATCTACAAGGATGGAACTAAGTTTCCTCATAATTTATAAAAATTGTTGTTAGAAATTATGAAAAAATGAGTTAAATCTAGGTGTAAAATAAAGCATAAACAGGAAAATACAGTTGATTATTGTAGTTAATTATATGAAAATATGTTGTATATATTTGTATTTTGTAAATAATAAAAAACAATAAATAAATAAATAAAATAAATTACCTTACATATTTCAAACATTTTCTATTTTAGTATTTGTCAATATTTGTTGTATTTTCATCAATTATTCTTCCAGAAAGGAACAAGAAATAAAGTAATGTAAATAAAAAAAAAATAAAAAAAAATTATCATGTCAGTTACTGGGCTCCACAATAAAGCAACATATTAATATGCATTTAGCTTTTCTTTTTTTTTCTTTTTTTATTTCAGACGAGTGCGTTTTCATCGCATATTTGTGTATACATGTAAACAGAGTAATATAATGTGTAGTTGTTGTGTATGACCTCACGGAAACGGCCTTGTAGGCTTTTATTCATTACAGAGACTTTTTAAATTATGTTTTTTTGTTTCCAATCGATAATTTGAGTGCGCAGGTGCTAAAGGTAGATATATACCGTCATATAGTATACTTGTTGACGCACAGGCACTCGACGTTCAAGGAATAAAATGTAGGGTCAATATGGAAAACAAATAGTGTCACTGTTATATAATATTATAATTTATATAACAGTGACACTATATTTTTCCATATTGACCCTACATTTTATTCATTGAACGTCGAGTGCCTGTGGTTGACGATATATAGGCCGTCATATTAGAATATTCAATTATTCTTAATTATATGAGTGTTTGGATTACTGTTCAAACTGTGTCTGAAGGGCTCTCAGAGGAAGTATCTATTTCACGTTTTGAAAATTGTGTTTGTTAAAAATGTCCATAACAAAATCAAGTATTTTAGGAAGCAAATTTGATTCCAGGAGATTGCTAAAATGAAGGATTTTGCACCATTTATCCCAGAGCCTCTGGGGGCCCCATACCCACTGCCGTAAATACCACCTCCCCGAGCGAGGTGGGAGATTGGCTTTGCCAGTCTATTCATTCTACTATAACTTTTATTTTTTCTCCTACAACTCAAAAAATTAATGACAGCCCTGATATTGATGTTTCACTAAAGATATTTTGTTGTCTCACATGTTATAAGAGTTTTAACTCATTTTGTATGTCAGATACAGGAGAGGAAGTTATCTTTCAATCTTTTCAGTACACAAATACATGTTTACATAGGTATATTTTTTATGATTCTGTTTCACAGGATAATGTAGACCTATGAATGAATTCTTTATTTACAAAAGGCACATAGATGCTATTAACAACATGAATATATAAAATGAAAAAAAAAAGAAAGGGATAACAGAGAACAATATGACAAAGTTAATTGTATATAAGATATAATTTCAAATCTTAATTTCCAAGCTGAATTCAAAGATCAATAAAACCTAGGTTACATTACAGCTAGATCTTTTACATTTGACACCATTTTTTTAACCTTTATTTGCCTCAATATAAGCAAGAGCTTATATATTTCATATACTATTCAAAATTATACGGTGTTTATACATACAGAGGAAAATGACTAAGTTCACCATATAAAAAAAGGCAAAGGAAATAAGTGAATTTATTGCAGAAATATTTTTTGAATGAAAAGGTTATATTGTTTCCATTCTGCCTTTGATTTCAAATATATGTGTCAATGCTAGTCATTCTGTCTTTGTTTTAAAATCTGTGTGTGAATGCTTGTAATTCTGTCTTTGTTTTAAGATTTCTGTGTGAATGCTTTTTACAAGTAATTCTGTCTTTGTTTTAAAATATTTGTGAATGAATGATATCTATTCTTTGTGTGTTTTAATATATGTGTGTATGAATTGTAGTCATTCTGTCTAGTGGTTATTTGTAAGTTCATGTCACTCTGGTTATGCATTCCCTTATTTAAGTAAATTTAGTATTGATATATAGGCAGACAGTTCAAGAGCTTTAGGTTTTTTATTTTAATTATCTTGTAGTAAAAACTGTTACTGTTCACCTGTTAAAACTTACCTAAAGTTTCTTACTTTTTTTAACTAAGGTAAATCATTTTGTTTGTTTTTTATTAAATTATTTTGTGATATTTTAAAATTATAACCTATATGGAATATAATGAGATAACATCACATGACAAACTTAGAATTAAAGAAAGAGATAATTGATTTTGTTGTTCTTCATCTTAAAAGAGGAAATTAAAATGTGATCATGGATTGGATCATTGGTCAACCACATCATCATCAAATGGGGTCATGGTTTGGGTCTATGGTCATTATAATCTACTCACATATGAATGTCTGGACTCTAGTTTGAGTTTGTATTTCTTGGTGTATGATTTCCTATGTTGTTTTTTTTTAATTTGTGAATTAATTTTGTATACTTGGTACAGGCCTTTTCTATCATTTTTCTTTTCAGTATGCTTTCTGAGATTGAATTTTTTTTTCTGAAATTTTGTACTTGCCAAGATCACAATAATAATTATTTTTATCCACATGTCCATGTAATAAGATAAGAAAACTTACTACACTTAAAAAAGTATAATATTTATTATTCGCATACCACCTTTTTCCAACCAAAAAAAAACACAAAAAACCAACAAAAACTACCACACACATCAAATCAAAATCACTTGTTGAGGTCTTGTGTTCCAAAAACATAGAGAGGTAGAATTTAAACCTGGCTTGACATCAGTCAGGTGTACAACACGTACTTCATTAGCATGGATCGGCCGGAGCTCCCACTGAACCTTAATAAAATTTGAACTACATCCACGATTTTGTTTTAATGAGACCAGAATATAACTCAACTTTGTTGACGATGTTTAAAGACGATAATTAGGTAACCCCAAGTCCAAATTTGTTAAGCAAGTTCGGAATAGGGAATACATTACCGTACCTACAATGGTGTCAAAATGCTAAACATGGCCGAAAATGAACCACGACTTCAAACCCAAATTTATAAATGTAGCAAGCAAATGACGGGTTTGTTTAATTAACAGACCTTCCTTTATGTTTATTCTTTCGATTTAAATATATTTCATCGGTTTTGTGGACGCATTTGTGTCAGTCAACTGCAGACCAGGGTATTACCCGCCATATTTTTTATTGACATCTGGCGTCGTTTGATATTTATGATATTTCGAGCAGTTAGGCGTTTTGTACATGTTTTATTGGTTAAGTTACACCAAACACATGATCATTAACAAAGTTACGATGCATATTATGATCAAATTAATTCAGATGTTGCTTATTTTTGTATTTGAAATACGGCCTCGCGATCGTTTACAAAATGACAGTGACGCCATGACGGTTTTTATAATTATCTCCCTTTCCTCTACAGATCGGAACTCTTCAATGTCGGCGGCTTTCCCACTGTGTCTGGCTAACCACCAACTCATAAACACAGAAATGACAGAAGCTGATAGAATTATAGGTCCTGGTGGAACATGAACATAAATGTTGGGTGGTCAAACGCTTAACAAAACGACAATAAGGATGACTTCAATTTCCATTTATATGTAGCAACTGTCCAGCAGTACCTGTAGTCGTCACTTTAAAAGAGTTTTTCCCCGACTTTTTCTTTGGCCATTGTACTACTGGTATGTGTCCTTCTTCAATTTAAAGTAAGAAGTAGTTTATTCAACAATAATTACAGATATCTAGATGATATTTTTACTGCAAACAATCTTACTTTTCTAACGTTTGCAAGACATATTTGTCCCAGGATTTTATGAAGCATAAGGCAAATTCACCACGTGTTTACGACAAAAGAGACACTATTTTTTTCCCTATCGTCCATTTTTTGTGGCAACATTCCATTGACAACATCGTATAGTGTTTACATCTCTCCGTATGTTCATTTTGAACGTCTTTATAATGTTTTCAGACTTTTATAATAAAAATCGCATAATGACGAAACAACGCTTAAACCAAAGTAACACATTTTTTAGTTATTGAAAACGTTCATTCAATGATATTACTGTTACAATATTCCATGAATATGAATGTGATGAAAAGGGGGTTTCTCGTGCATGTTTCTATGGCGACGTAATTAACAAAGCTAGAAAAGTAAAATTTGACACATCTAAACTTGCACAATCATTGGACAATCTTATTAGTAAAGGTTATAATTTTTCAGCTATTGTAGACTCTTTGAGGCAGGATTACTATTCTTAATATATGCATAAGGGGGTTAGGCTCATTGTGCTTAGCGCCACTTTCAACAATACTTCAGTTTTATCGATAAGGGGGTTAGGCTCATTGTGCTTAACGCCACTTTCAACAATATTTCAGTTATATTGATAAGAAGGTTAGACTTTCTTAATGTTAATGACTGAGAGAGACAGTCTTTAAGGAATAAATTCTACATTTTAGTTGCTTTCCAACATTCACTGATAGGATATTGTACTTTCCATGTGTATGCTACCGTTTGTTTTACGTGATAGTGATATAATGGGGATCTCGTTGAGTGGTGGAATATCTGCAGATTTCTTAAGGGTGTAGACCTGGGTTACCCTAAATTTTTCCCATCAATCCTTTTTTTTTATTTGCATCATGGAATAGTTATGTCTAAATACATTATCTGCCAAAGTTTCAAACATTTTCACCGTGCCGTTTTCTCCATAGCACATCCTAAATATAGCAATTTTGGGGGTATTCTGGGTGCCAGAGGGTAATACTAGTTTCGGAAGATTCTAATAGATATGTACATTTATTTCTGATCGAAAGGGAATATTTTGGCTTTAATACAGTTGAGAGTGTTATTGTTGAATAAATATAGAATATCTAGCATATCTAAATATCCTGTATGGAGATAATCACGTGCAAAACAGTGGAAAGTGCAAAAAGGGGAATGCCCTGAGGACCACCTTGGTATTAAAAATCGGATTTTAAAAAATCCGGTTAAATAATTCCCCCCCCCCAAGAAAAAGCTACACTGAAGAATAGACATATAGACTTCATTGCACCAAATTATGCATACTTTTACCGTTCGATTTTTAAAATATTTAAATTTATGTTTTTCATGGCACCCAGAAAAAAAATGAAATTGTCGAGGAAAGTTACCACACACCCATCTTTTGCTAGTTTCTTTGTTTGTGAGAAAAAAATAACTAGTTACCAATAACCAAAACACTTTTGAATTCTTATAATTGACAGAGCGGATGTCCAAATTACCAAATGACTGCATTTGTCTTTTTTATTTTCAGGTCGGCTGGGGAGGGGGAGGGGTGGATTGCGGGTGACTATGCTTGATTAATTCATTTAAAAAAAAACACCCCAAAAAAAACACAGACAGCCACCCAGCTGTATTGTTAAATTCCTTTAAATTCTCTCCTCCAGTTGTATTCGTTTGATTCTGATTATTCTTTATTTGTTTTAGGAAAAGGGGGCGGCGGTATAAGAGAGGATCAGATAATATTGCAATTTTTTCCAAAACATAGCTTTCTATTTTTTACTACCGTATGATTTGCTCTATAGTTTGATAATATCTAAGATTCTGATGAATATTGTTATTTTTTTGTTTTTTATCAAAACCTTGAAATTCAATAGAAAAAGGTTGTCACACAAATTGTGTTACATTCCTGGCATTTTTGACAACATATTTTGATGAACATTTTTTCTGGAAGAGATATTTCAATGATATTTTGTGGGCATATAATAATAACACACTGCTTGACACTGGTACAAGCAGCAATGAGATATTAAAATACAAGGAGCACATGTACAGCTATGGAAAGGTAAAAGGAAAAGGAGTAATATTTTTTAACTGGCCAAATCCAATGTAAACAATCTTTATCACCAAGAAGCTTGGAATTGAGGTGGAATTATCAAACGCACAGATGATCATATATTTGAGAAGACACTTAAAATAGCGTTATATCCCATATCCCAGGTCTACATCCTTAATTGGGTGGTCATTTCTGCATTGCCGCTGAAGTTCCAATTGTTTAAAAACGTTGGGATCATAATAACCGGTTTAACTCTGCAACATTAATATGTCTGTCCTAAACCAACATTTGGATTGACATTGGTATATGTCGTAGTCTTCGTTGTGTTCAGGAGTTTGAGGTGAGAGGTGATTGTTCATGTTATTGATATTAGTTCAGGTTTGTAGTGTTTTGGTGACAATTAGTTGTCTGTTCGTCTTTTTTTATTTAGTGATTATACCATCTGTCCTGTTCGATTTACGGATTTTTATTACAATATTGATGTCGGCAAACAATTTTTCGGCGAATACAAAATAAAAACAGATAAAAAACTTAATCAAATACCTTACACAGATTTAATTGTGTCTTAAAATAATCAACATTTTAATGAAAGTAAAATAAGAAAACTCGAAGACACCTTGTTCTAGATAAAAGATGGAAATAATGAAGAATAGCAGGATTAAGAAGATACAGCTATCTATGTGGAATTACTAAAAATATTAGCTGGATGAGTTCTGACAAGAAAGGTTTGAAGATACTAAAGAGGTATTGAGAAAATGTAAACCAAATAAGGAAAGGCAGTACAATGGCCGTAACACACAACACAATTATTGTTACTGTTAAACGACTACAATACCATCTGATATAGAAATCCTGTTGGACACCACTATGCGTAAATACATACATATGACATAAATAAAATATGAACCACCTACAAGACAAATTGGAATAGAGACGAATCGAATATACCTAAGTTCTAATGAGGATAAGGCTGTGACGATAGGATCGCCAAGTGTGATAGAGTCAAACGGACATCCTTGCTGGTTGATATAATAGTGAAATTAAATTAAGTTGTTTTCAATTTTAAACATTTAATTTTAAACATAAACACAAGAGATTATTATCATACAAACACATAAACAAATCAACAAAAAGAATTTGAAAAAAACAGTTAATGTTAAATCCACAATTCCATCCACGTCGGACAACAGACAGCCGGTCGGCAACATCAATGACTCCACCAGTACTATGCACACATCATACGTCAAACATCAAACTATTATACAGGACCTTGAACAAGAGAAAACAACGACCACACACACTCCACAGTAACTTTACAACGTGTGGTGAATAAATCCCAAAAACGACAACTTAAATACCCGTAACCTACCCAAGAAGTCCGTGCAACATGATATGTACTTTTAGGAGTTATGAAACCAATAAAAGTACAACTAGCCTTTTTGATCTATTGTATTAATGTTTACTACGATTCCGAACACAGTATGAGAAAAATCAATACCCAAGTCCTCTAAACTTCAAAAGATTTATTAAAAACGGAAATAAACTAATTACAAGTGGATAAAATAGTAAAAGCTAACCACCAAAACACAACGGGAATAACTTCGGAATCTTAAGATCGTAACAAAGGCCGAAATTAGTTTGTCTCATTCTTGTATCACGATTAGTTATAAAGTAGAAATGCATATCCCTGAATAACTATATTAGCACTTCAAGACAAATCAATTTCTAAAAAATTACAGATATCAAAGGCATATATATATATTTGATAGACATTATAGAAATTGAAAATATCGTCAATCAAAATAATCATTATGCCCTCAAACAGCAAGGGTACACAGAGGATATCGTCTGAAACATTTGATGTCGGTAAATTATTCATAAATTGATATTCGTATTATCAATAATATATTTATTGTCTTTATATCAACGTATGATGACAATTCTAACGGCGGTCTATTATAATTATACTAATATCATGTATAATCAGTTGTTTTCATCTCCCTCACAAATTGCATAATAATTTAACTACAGCAACGCCCATTCCCTTCAATATAGACAAAGGATGAGCCTATTTTTCAGCGTCATTGCATTCCATTTGGAGATCGTTACAGGGAACTATATTATCCGTATTACTCGTTATACTCTAACTTTACTTTATTAGTCGATACGTTTCACCTGACTTCAGTGTTTCTTACATCTTGCTTAGGGATGCAGAAAGTAATATTTTTGTTATTCTTCATTTGATCTATGAATTATTTGACCATCCAAAAATCCATTGTTTGTTGTTTGCTGTGTTTTATCATACCAATAGCGATTACGCTTCCGTCAAATTTAATTTTGAATATTATTATTTCATGCCTGGATATTGGGGTCAATGGAGAGGTTGTGAAATTACTCCAAAGTTGTTGAAATATTCCTCGTTATACTATCTTATAATTCAAGCATTTACACTGACCAGCTGTTGTATAATAATGACCACTTGTACAATATATATATTTTACAAAATGAAAAACAAACACATTCAAATTTCGTGTAACAGAAAGAAGAAAGCAGGAGAAAAGATCACTGATAATGTTCGGTGTTGTTCTGTTTGTTTTTCTGATCTCGGAGGTACCTAATGCGTGCATAGATTTGATATTTTGTATCAAATACATGGCAGGATTTGACACACGACTCAATATTATCTGATCAGAAAAGTGCAGTTGATTAGGTCGCTGAGAATAATTCAGAATTTTAAGAACGAAATGCCATTATATCTAACATACTATACAGCCATCTTTAATGAAGTATTTCCAGATCCTCGTGATAGAGTGGACTTCTTTCTCTTCTTTCTAGAAACTATGAAATTATTTACGATGCTGGGTGGCATGTCAAACTTCATTATATACATATCAATGAGCAGTAAGCTACGACAAATATTGAAGCTACATGTAACATGAACACAATTTGATGTATATAGTACATTTGTCCGCTATCTCCATCCAAAGGAACATCGACAGGGTAAAAACAGGTCAAAGAATAGTTTGAAGATACCAAGGGGTACATCAGAATCCATAAATCAAAGAAGGACAAACACAATGTTTCTCCTCCGTTGCGTACAACACACGCCTCCCTTCTCGAAATTTGCATGTCTGCTGATTGCACAGAACAAGCAAATCTACAAGAATTCGGTCACGAGAGAATGACCACATACAGATGATCATTACGAGCAGCAGTCTATTAGGAGTGTTCTTTGGTGACCCATGACCAGTGAACAACGGCCATTATAATTAATTTTACAACTACCTGTGCAATCAGTGCCTATCACCTCTAACGTTGTGAATCCGAATCTCGTTAATGGTGAGGTGTACTAGATACAACATTATGTGATAAATTTTGCCTTTGACTTGTGACAGGTCAGTGGTTTTCTCCGGGTACTATATTGTCCTCCATCAATACAACTTGCCATCATGATATAACTGAAATATTGTTGAAAGTGGCGTAAAACACCTAAATATGTGCAAGATGATTAATAGTAATAAAGTGCAGCAGTTGCCAAACTTTCGTGTGTATGTAAACAATCCAGTTCATTGTTTACATAGATAGTTATCTTTAGTATATTCAAATAGAGTACCTTATTGTTGTTTAAAGACATATGAGCAAATTGGGAGCGAAATCTCTCTATATATAGACATATCATGGAGAGAACAATTATTGATTTTTGGTCTTTAGCGCCACTTTCAGCAATATCATGGCGACGGGCTTTAGTGGTGGAAGTTTCCGGAGTGAACCACCGACCATGGGAAAGTAACTGCTAAACTCTATCACTTGCGGCTGCGAGTCGAGTGCACCAATTTTTGTAACTTACAAAGCCGTGCGCGAACCCATGCCGTATTGGTGATTGTCTTGTATGAGTTGTTAGGTAATCCTAACTCATTGAGCCATCCTGCGAGAACAAGCTACTTTCGATGGAATGATAATGATGTTCACGTTGTACTAGACCAACACGTTTAATTGGGTTTTTAAAATTCTAACTCACTGAAACAACAGTCTGCGAGTAGACATGTAACTTATCCTGCTTCCGAGCAAACCAATCTTTCTTCTTTCTCCTTAATGCTGCGTGCCTACCAGAGAAGCAGCAAATGCCAATTTTATAGTCTTTGATCTTACCCGACAGGGGATGGAACCCATGGTCTACCTCACCACCTCTGCGATGCATAATCAAATGGCATTATTTACTTGGAAGTATAAATTGCAATAAAACAAACATAATGTACTTTATTTTGTGAATATTGATATAATAAATGTTTTAAAGTAATATTACACCAGTTTTGGGTGAAGAACATATTTCCCTGAAAATTTAATTTGGAATGCAGCCGTAAATTTACTAAGCTATTCGTGTATGTTTCAAGTCGAAATTTGTTCCAAGCAACTAGAAATCTGCAAATCCGTGTGCATGTTTATCGTCCTCGCCATTGTTGTGGAGACTGATAAACTTTCGGTTGTTTTGTTCCGATGATTGCTGATCATGACCGCGGGAAGAAAAGTTTTGGTCCGATGATTGCCGATCATGACCTCGTGAAGAAAAGATAAACAATCATGGATGCTGAGGTAAGCACGCACACATTCCTGACAATGATTATTGAGGAGTCTGTCTTTCATGTCATGTGAACCAATTTTTGTTCGCAATTATTATTATGTAGTACACACGGAATATATTTTTATTTTATTTTTTCATCAACTGAAGCGATAATTATATAAAATCTCCACGAAAGAGTTCAAATCTTGTGTCACGCGCATATCATTTGCATTACTGTACGGGAAAACATAATTATCTGCTGTCAAATATTTTGCGATTTTCTCTTCAAATCTGCTTTTCAGCAGAATTTTAATGCTGTGCAGTTGATTTTAGTTCAAATTAAGTATCATATTAAGTGAACATATTGATTAAAAAAAAAATCCACGATATCTGCAGTTCATATTACTCTAAGTATGTGTTTTGATATTCACATCCTCATTATTCACTATATTATCATAACAAAAAAACTTCCGCAATCATCATTCAATTCATTTGAGATCTATTGATATTATTACAAGTGTGGACACACAAATGTGCTGTCCAAAAAGCAAGTGTGGATGTCAATATTTCATATTATTTAACTTAAAAAAAAAAAAAAATCATGGACACAGAGGTCATGGATTTTTTTTTAATAAAAAACTAATCCTGGATTATTATTTTTGTTTAAAGTCCGGTCCTGTGTTTTTATTTCAAATCTCCCCCCACCCCAAGGGATATAAAATTGTACCATTAATAATAAACTAATAAATAATCAATTCAGATTTTCTATTTATAATAAATCTCATTTACAAAACCACTGATATTTGTTCAATTTTTAACGCTGATTTAAGCTTTAATCGCAACAAATTTATATTCTTCTCAAACATTACATTTATTTAACTGTAAAATTCACCCCTTTTTTCTTGTTTAAATCAATGATCAACAATATTCCAGAATCAAACAAATGAATAAATATAACATAGCATCTTTCCTTTACATTGCCAAGATTCTATATTTATAAACTATTGACCTGAGTAACCTTGCTAAACCATTCGGATTCAGTGTGTTTTAAATCGGTCATCCAATCAGAACGCTCATTATTGTCCAAGATAAAAATAGACTACACATGCTACTCACAGTGACCCGTGACCCAGATTAGCATGTGTCAGGAATCTTTTCTGTATATGGTATATAATTATCACTTGGTCACATTTTCACATTTAAATTATAATATAATATCTGTCTAAGTATTACAAATGGATAAAAAGGGAAGTGTTGCATACAAGATGTTGTCTCCACCAAATAATTTCTAGCCATACATTATCAAATAAATCAAGAGAACACTGGTTATTGAAGACAAAATTAATACCGTTTTTATTTAGGCTTGTCAGTTTTGAAAGCTTTCTCCTTCTTCACGTTCCCTTCCACTAACAATAATTAAACGTTTGCATTGTAGCGTAACATCACCCATCTTTGATTTTAATTACATAATCGTTTCATTTCAATATTTACTTTGTAGATCATGCATGGTGTTGGTTAATAAAAAGGTGTATGTCTTTGCTATACAAACTATGTTTACAGAAAAACAAAGTCTAACTGGTATCAAACCAATACAAGCCAGTTGCTTTTAATCAGATCCATTCTTTGTATAATAATTTTGAAAAAGTTTTGGAAAAGGATGGTATTCTCTGGTAATACACAAATACTTTTTGGTTGTTGAGTATAAGTATGCACCTGCATTGATAATTGGTCCTACACCAGTAGTGAGCGTGGATAATTCGCCCATTCAAAGATTGTAGGTGACTAGTCTACATCTTGTATGTATTCACTTGTAAAGAAATCAAATGACATTACAAATCAAGCATTCCCAAATGTAGCGTTTATCGACTGAAGTAAAGAGTACTAATCAACTGCACGCAGGGTCCGCTTCACAATCATTTTAGGGTACGAGTTTCCTCATTGTTGAAGACTCTACTGTGACTGTGAAATGTAGACCAGTAATGGAAGTGATGTTCCTTTAATTAAATTTAAGTGCAACAATGAATTGTCTATCGTGCCCATTTACTTACAAAGGGCCGCCGTGGTCGTGATCGTACGGTAGTTGGATTTATAGCTACCCATGCAATCAATGCCAATCACCACTAACGATGTGAGTTCGAATCCAGTTCAGGCGAGGTGTACTAAAACAACATTACGTAATAAAGTTTGTAAGTGAATTGCGGCAGGTGTTTTTTTCCGGATCCTCCTGTTTCTTCCACCAATAAAACTTACCGCCACGATATGACTGAAATATTGTTGAAAGTGGCGTTAAACATCATAACTCCCATATATTTTCTTACTTATTAAAATGTCAGCTACATTTGTACATCGTGTCTATCAGATTTATTAGGGGGACATGGAGGGTTGTAAATAATTGACCGTTGACATTCTCCAGCCGTGGCTGGGTGTCTACAAGCTTTAACCATTCAGGTGGGTATTCGTGTTCGTGTTCACATCAATAGTTTTAAGTTTCTAGTCATAAATCAACTAGGAAGTATTGGATTTGGCTTAACGTATTTCACATGATCTCGTTATAATTATTTATTTTAGGAATTTTCAAAAATGTTTTTTCTTATTGATGCATTTCATACGTGTCATGTATTAACCAACTTAGTGTTATTATCGTAATTATGCATGTATATTATATTTGTCCACACAGGGCCATTACGACAAAACAGGGCATTATTACAGGGCGGATAATAGAAAAAAACAAGGCCATTATGAAAATGAAAAAAAAATGGCTGGCATGCTTTGGACAAACTATCGCCTGGAAAATATTGTTTTCAGTCTACGGTTGACTATAGGATTAAACGCATTTTTCCGGATTTTTTTTATGAATAACCTGGACTAATTCACTCACAAAGAAATAAAACATAACTATGTTACTAAGTATTTTTTTTTCATTTGTTTTGAAAATTTACCTTTGGGGATCCCCAGTACGCAGACATACATTCCATTGATGTGTTTCGGCCATGAATAACAAAATGCACTAACCTTATAATGTTTACAGTAGTTCTAGACGGTGATGTAATTAAGTTACTGATATTTTCCAATGTAAAGGCATTTTGCATTTAGCTACCTAATCAAGTAAGATGCTCACAGAATCGTAAAATAAATCAGTAACCACAGTTTTTGTCAATCAGCGTTCCTTGTGAAATACGTCACAGGATGACGATATATTACAAAAGTCAAAGTCGATAGATGGTTGTCTTAAGTATTTTTTTCCGGATTTTTTTTTAAGTCAACAATAAAAGCTTTTTTTTTCATTTGCATTTATTTTTTATTTCATATCTAGCAATAATATTGTTTCTTTTTATCTTTTTTTTATTATCGGGAATCCAAGCCGCCATTTTGCTTACATTACGAAAAAAGTAGTCCGGTGAACATCGTCCCTCGAAAAATAAACTGACAAAAACAAAATAAAAAAATTGTAATTGTTATATTTTCAAACTAAATGGTCATTAAAAGAGTAGAGATTACATCAAGTTGGCAGCAACACATACACCTTTATTCAGTTGGTTAATAAAAATTTCAAGGAATGGGTGTTTTTATAATGGCCCTGATATATGCCCTCGATCTGTAATAATTACCCCCGGAGGTTGCAATGGCCCTCGGCAGTGCCTCGGACCATTACAACCTCCTCTGGCAATTATTACAGACCTCGGGTATATAACAGGACCATTATAAAAACACCCATTCATTAATACTATAGTAAAGAACATACGCAGTTGTTCATATTACATTAGAACATTTAGTTGGTTAATTTGTCTCTAGAATACTACATCGATATGGGTACATGTGCTTTCTATGGAATACTTGTTTTATGTATCTGTTTTATGCAAACATTCGGTAAGTGTTAATGCTTAATATATAGTTAATGAATATATACAGTTTGATGTGAACATTATTCAATTTTCGCTCATAAAAGCAAAACGTTTTGAAGTTTTGTTTAATAATTTCGAAAAAATCACCATTTAGCACAACTTTTAATATGAATGCGACAAACTATTATGCAATTGTAGTAATTATGAACTTCAACAATTCAAAACCGCGGTTAGGTCATAGAAAGTTGAAAACTAGAAATTAAAATATTGTAATTAAAGAATGAAAACAAACTTCAAAATATTTTGAGAAAATTTCAGTAAAATTGGTCAAGAAATAAACTCCATATAAGATTTTGAAAAAAATGTGAAAAATATCAAGGGACGAACAATTATGTCCACTTAGTGTAACTATATACTTGAATATCAACGTTTAATATAATGATATGACACACATCTTTATAAAAAAAAAACCTTAAATATCTACTTAATATCGTTTAAGAGGTTAAGAGCGGAATTTAAGTAAAGTAAATATATTGTCTTTCTATCGGGCAGATTATGACAATTTCATGTTTAAGAGTGTGCTTGAGGAACCGAGAAAGACATTTAATTACATTACGTTGTAAGTTCGACACCCTCTCACGCGATGTGTACGTAATACAACATCATGTTTAAAGTAAAGACTGTCTAAGTTGTAAATGAACGTTTCAGTTCATAGATCAAATAGTCAAGAACAACCAGGACGTGTAGGATCTCGTTATACTGGTTTATTTAGGGAATTTCCAAATATGCTATTGTTCTATGCATAGGTGGGGTGACATATTACCTATGTAGCATGTAAAGAACATACGCAGTTGTTCATATTACATTAGAACATTTAGTTGGATAATTTGTCTCTAGAATACTACGTCGATATGGGTAGATATACTTCCTATGGAATACTTGTTTTATGTATCTGTTGTATACAAACATTCGGTTAGTGGTATATAATTATTAATATATATATATAATGAATATGTACAGTTTGATGTGAACATTATTCAATTTTAAGTTTTATTACAATTGCAGACCAATCGAAACGAAATTAACATGACCGCCATGATCGTGCACTGATTGCATAGGTCTTTGATATAATGGTATGACACACATCTTTACTAAAAAAAAGATAAGATAAGTTTTATTTATATTCGGAATGTTAGAAACAATACAGCACAAACCCTAGTGGGCTTTTGCCCGACATATTATTTAACTATCATACGATCACGACCACGACTGTTCTTTAGTTGAGTAATATTATGTTACTAACACACATGGATCGACATTTGACTTCGATTTATTTAAAAAGAAAAATGATTTATCCCTAATTGAGATACAGTAAGTCGACATAATTGTTTAACACCCCGATGTTCCCCTAAATATGGCATGTAAAACCACAATTAAAAAAAACATTGTACAGAGGTTATTATTTAAACAAATTTCGCTGAAATTTTCGCTCATAAAAGCAAAACGTTTTGAAGTTGTTCTTAATAATCTCCGTATAATTTTGTGATTTTAGAATTTTAATAAAATCACCATTTAGCACAACTTTTAACTTGAACGCGACAAACTATTATACAATTGTAGTAAATATTAACTTCACCAATTCAAAACTGTGTTTAAATCATAGAAAGTTGAAACTAGAAATAAAACAATTGTAATAAAATGATGATAACAAACTTCAAAACATTTTGCGAAAATTTCAGTAAAATTGATCAAGAAATAATCTCTATATAAGGTTTTGAAAACAAAATGTGAAAATTATCTAGGTCCACTTGCTGTAACTATAGACTGCAGTATCAACACTTAATATAACGGTATGACAAACGTCTTTATTAAAAAAAAAAAACAAAAAAACTGAGATATCTAATTAATGTCGTTTAAGAGGTTACTTAGCGGAATTTGATTAAAGTAAATATTTTGTCTTTCTATCAGGCAGATAATGACAATTTCATTTTTAAGAGTCTGTTTGAGGAAACGAGAAAGACATTTAATTACATTACGTTGTGAGTTCGAAGCCCTCTCAGGCGAGGTGTACTCGGCACAACATTATGTGATGAAATATGTCAGTAACTTGCGACAGGTCATTGGTTTTCTCCGGTTTACTCCACCAATAAAACTGACCACCACGATATAACTGAAATGTTGTTGAAAGTGGCATTAAACACCATAACCTTAATCCTAACCCGATGAAGGCCTCATCATTTATCCTTCCAAAATCGACAATAACATTACAACCGCACAATATGTTTTGAAACACGCTAAATATATATCAACACGTACAAAAAAAAAAAAAATGCAAACACATCCTAGGAGAAGGACTGAAGAATGTTTTAACTGAAACATAACAATGGTGGAGTTTGTGCTCTTTTAATTGAGAGGTGTAGCTCATCTTTATTATATAAATGACTATAACAACGTATGACAAACAATATGCATACCTACGGTGTTATTATTTGTGCCCAGAAATATATTTTTAAATGATTTTTAAAAACTTTATTTTATTTGAAACGTTTTATACCGTGCTGACAAAAAAATGTCATTGATTCCAAAATATAGGAATGAAAAAGTAGATATCAACATTAGTGCCCACGACGCGTTTCTGGAATAACCTTCATCATGTATGTTGAAAGTCAAAAGAGTAGAAATCCAAATAATATAGAGGTATTGGCGAGCAAGAAACTCAAAGGGCGTAAACAATATAGCCATAGTCAGCGAGCAAGAAATTCAAAGGGCGTAAACAATATAGTCATAGTCAGCGAGCAAGAAACTCAAAGGGCGTAAACAATATAGTCATAGTCAACGAGCAAGAAACCTAAAGGGTCTAAACGATATAGTCATAGTCGGTGAGCAAGAAACTCAAAGGGTCTAAACAATATAGTCATAGTTGTCTAATGTCTTCTACTGCGTGATTCCAAAATATAGGAATCAAAAAGTAGATATCAACATTAGTGCCCACGACGCGTTTCTCGAATAACCTTCATCATGTATATTGAAAGTCAAAAGAGTAGAATGCCAAATAATATAGAAGTATTGGCGAGCAAGAAACTCAAAGGGCGTAAACAATATAGCGATAGTCGGCGAGCAAGAAACTTAAAGGGCATAAACAATATAGCCATAGTCGCCGAGCAAGAAACTCAAAGATGCTAAACAATATATTCATAGTCGGCGAGCAAGAAACTTAAAGGGCCTAAACAATATAGCCATAGTCGCCGAGCAAGAAACTTAAAGGGTCTAAACAATATAGTCATAGTCGGCGAGCAAGAAACTCAAAGGGTCTAAACAATATAGTCATAGTCGTCTAATGTCTTCTACTGCGTGTTTAGTGTAGAAGCCACAAATACCAATTTTATAGTCTTTGGTTTGATCATATCTGGGCTCAAACTCACAATCTATCACACTCGATGTGAGCACGCTAACTATTACACTGCTGATGCAGTTCAAAGCAAATATGAAAAACGTAGAAACGATACATATATATCTGAGAGAGGAGAACCTTAGTGCTAATAATAATTACATTATTACAGAACTGTAAACATCAATAATAAATATATCTTATAATCTAAGTCTGTGTGCGAAGTACTGACTACTTGGCGGATGTATCCATCGGAGAATAATAGTCCACCATCAAAGGTATAGGTACCGACCCAGTGATCGTAATAGGAGTAACTCAGTAATGGAGCATGAAACCTCGAAAAACAAAAATGCATCCATATCTCGGGTATATAATCCGTTTATAATATGTCCTTTGAATTACGACTTGTTATTACCCTCTCGATCACGGGGGAGGGGTGTCAGAGAACATGGCTGTGGCGTATCGTCCCTACACAACTCTCAATACTTTTCTATCGGCAGTCCAAAATCATTGTCCCGTTGTCCTACACCTGCCTCATATATTTAAAGATTTTAAATTTCCCGTATAATGTGTGTGACTTTGATCGTAAGCAGATTTACAACCATGGGAGGATTGCTGAAGAATTAACTTTGTAAAATATACAAAAAGAAGATGGTTAGTCAAGGCCACAAATCCAACTTTCTTTTCTAAATCAGCATATGATATTCCATGGTTAAAAATATGCTAAAGCGAAAGAACTATGTTTGCACTGCTGATTATGATCTCTGCCACCTCAATTCAGAAAAACATTTAACGTTTCATTGCCGCAACATAACGTTCTGTTGTTTTTTTATTTGTAGGTTATGAAAGGTGTACTTATGGAACGTTTTACCATTATTGTAATACCGGCTTCTGTTGTAAAAGAAGCGGTACCTGGTATTGTAAAGCTACAACATATAACATCCACCTTTGCGAGTCATTGACTCAGTAAGTAAAGGCTTACATTAATTTAGTTGAGTAAGAGATCATGTCGTCATCCGTTAATACGATATAAAGATCGTTTGGTTGCTTTGGTTTATGATGTTTAACGCCACTTTTAACAATATTTTTAGGTATATTGTGGCGGTCAGTTTTATTGGTAGATGAAACCAGGGTACACGGAGTAAACCACCGACCTGTCGTAAGTCACTGACACACTTTATCAAATAATGTTGTATCGCCTGAGTATTTCGAACTCGCAGCGTTCGTGGTAACAGGTACTGATTACATAGGTAGTTGTAAATCAAACTACCATACGACCACGACGGCCCCTGATGAACCAGAACATTAAGACATATTTTATTACATGTACGTTGTATTTGTTTTTTGAAGAATTAAAACAAAGGCGACATATATATATATACGTGTGCATCGATGTACTGTCGTGAATTTTATGTAGATTACAAGGGAAATATCGGATTAAGGTATAGGCACTGCAGCACAGAGGGTCCTGTCAGCTGAGGGCATCCAGAGATGAAGTCAAATAAATTTACAGTGAAATGCTACTGCATTTGTCAATGCAGAACGAAAGTATAAGTATGCTGAGTTATATCTTTTAAAAGGGCTCAATTATTATACAGTATAATATACTGGATTTCTTTCTTATCCTTCATTTTAACTCCTTGACACGGGCAATTATGATTACAATGACACGATCTTATGCTCGCTTAAGATCTGTACAAGAAATCGTTCTGTAAGTGGGGTGTGATTATTGATATTTGTCGTCACTTTCAACAATATAACAGTTATAATATCTCGTGGTGGTCAGTTTTATTGGTGGATAAAAAAACACTTGCTCACAATGCCGCAAGAGAATGGTAAGCCTTTATCAATTTAAGTTGTGTCGAATATACCTCGTCAGATGTGTGAATCGAGCTCTAAACCGGTGCGGATTTATTTTGCGCAAATCTGAAACATGAGGAAAATATAAGGATTAAAAAATAAAAATCATAATTCACCTAATGTAAAAACTAGAGTGAATGAGTTTGACGCTAAATGAGCTATGGTTGGAACAGATTACATGTACATTTGATGAAATTAAGATGTTCGTTTTGTACTAGACCAACACGCCTAGTTGGATTTTTATAGTGCTAGATCACTGAAACAACAGAGATGTTGCTCCACTCGGACACATTATTCTGATTTCGAGACAAACAGTCTTTGCTCTTACTCCTAAATGTTGCGTGCAAACACATAAGTTGCATTTCATGTACTCAAACAAAAGTTAATTTTAAATTGTAATTAACTTAAATGATACAAACATTCATAGACATTTATTACCATTGTAGAACAACAGATGCACCAACAGGTAAATCTTATGTAAAAGTAACATTTCAATACTTAATCTTAAGTTCATTAAACATTCTGTATTTATTTGAAATATTCATAATCGTGTGATTTTTTTATAATTTATACTGAAAAAGATACAATCAAACCTACCCATGCGGTCACCTCTATTAAGAAGTTACCTGTATTAAAAGATTGTCTTTTTCTTGTCCTGTCATGGAAAATTTAAATGAATTGAAACTCTTTCAACAGGTAACCTGTCTTAAAAGAACACATTTTCTTTGTCCCAAATGTGACCTCTTAATACAGGCTTGACTGTAATACCTCACAATATTACTTATTCTTAATCAAGAAGGATACCGGTCTGTGTTAAACGTCAGAACATTCAGCTCAAAAGTGTAAAAGGTAGATTTATAACTGAAAGTGTAAGAGATAGCATTTTAGTTGAAAGTGTAACAAGTAGATTTGTAACTGAAAGTGTAAGAGGTAGATTTATTGCCGAAAGTGTAAGAGGTATGTTTATTGCTAAAAGTGTAAGAGGTAGATTTATAACTGAAAGTCTAACAGGTAGAGTTTTAGCTGAAAGTGTCAGAGAAAGAGTTTTGACTGAAAGTGTAAGAGGTAGAGTTTTAACTGAAAGTGTAACATGTAGATTTATAACTGAACGTATAAGAGGTAGCATTTTAGCTGAAAGTGTAACAAGTAGATTTGTAACTGAAAGTGTAAGAGGTAGATTTATTGCCGAAAGTGTAAGAGGTATGTTTATTGCTAAAAGTGTAAGAGGTAGATTTATAACTGAAAGTCAAACAGGTAGAGTTTTAGCTGAAAGTGTCAGAGAAAGAGTTTTCACTGAAAGTGTAAGAGGTCGAGTTTTAACTGAAAATCAGTCTTTTATGTTTTTCGAAGTTATTTAAGGTACAATAAGAGGTGCATGTTCGTGTTGTTGATAGTGGTGGAATTGATGACTATCACTGTCGGCGAGCAAGAAACTGAAAGGGCCTAAGCAATATAGCAATAGTAGGCGAGCAAGAAACTCAAGGGACCTACACAATATAGTCATAGTCGGCGAGCAAGAAACTCAAGGGGCCTACGCAATATAGTCATAGTCGGCGAACAAGAAACTCAAAGTGTCAAAGCAAAAATAGTCATAGTCGGCGAGCAAGAAACTCAAAAGGATTAATCAATATAGCCATAGTCGGCGAGCAAGAAACTCAAAGAGCCTAAACAATATAGTCATAGTGGGCGAGCAAGACGCTCAAAGGGTCTAAGAAATATAGTCATGGTCGGCGAGCAAGAAACTCAAAGGGCCTAAACAATATAGTCATCGTGGGCGAGCAAAACGCTCAAAGGGCCTAAGTTATATAGTCATAGTCGGCGAGCAAGAAACTCAAAGGGCCTAATCAATATAGCCATAGTCGGCGAGCAAGAAACTCAAAGAGCCTAAACAATATAGTTATTGTGGGCTAGAAAGACGGTCAAAGGGCCTAAGAAATATAGTCATAGTCGGCGAGCAAGAAACTCAAAAGGACTAAGAAATATAATAATAGTCGGCGAGCAAGAAACTCAAAGGGCCTAAACATTATAGCCATGGTCGGCGAGAAAGAAACTCAAAGGGCCTAAACAATATAGCCATAGTCGGTGAATGTATTCTAATGAGTGTTTAGTGTAGAAGCAACAAATACCTATTTTATAGTCTTTAGTTTGATCAGATCTGGGCTCGAACCCACCTTCTACCACACTCAATGTGAGCACGCAAACCATTACACTGTCGATGCAGTTCACAGAAAATATGAAAAACGTAGGAACGATACATAAAAAAACAAACAAACAATATATATCTGAGAGAGGAGAACATTAGTGTTAATAATAATTACATTATTAATGAACTGTAAATTTCAATAATAAATATATCTTATAATCCAAGTCTGTGTGCGAAGTACTGACTACTGTGCGGATGTATCCATCGGGGAATAATAGTCATAGTCCACCACAAAAGGTATAGGTACCGATCCAGTGATCATAATAGTAGTAATTCAGTAATGGAGCAGGAACCCTCGAAAAACAAAAATGAGCGCATCCCTATCTTGGACATATAATCCGTTTATAGTATGTCTTTGATTTACGACTTCTTATTACCCTTTCGATCATGGGAGTCAGGGAACTTGGCTGTGGCGTATCGTCCCTACACAACTCTCAATACCTTTCCATCGGTAGTCCAAATTCTTGCCCCGCTGTCTTATATATGCCTCATTTCTGTAAAGATTTTAGGTTTTCCGTATAATGTGCGTGAATTTGATCGTAAACAGATTTACAACCATGGCAGGATTGCTGAAGAATTAGCTTTGTAAAATATACAAAAAGAAGATAGTTAGTCAAGGTCACAAATGCAACTTTCTTTTCTAAAATCAGCATACATTTCATGTTTAAAAATACGCTAAAACGAAAGAATTATATTTGCACTGCCGATTATGATCTCTGCCACCTCAATGCAGAGAAACATTTAACGTTTCATTACAACAACATAGCGTTCGGTTATTTTTGTTTGTAGGTTTTAATGAAAGGTGTAGTTATTCACGTGTGTGTACAACCGGCTTCTGTTGTAAAATAAACGGCATTTGGAAATGTACTTCTCATGACCTTAGCGATTCACAATGCAGTGCATTATCTTGGTAAGTAAACGCTTAAATTAACCTAGTATAGTAAGATAGCATGTCGTCTTCCGTTAATATGAAATAAGGATATTTTAGTTGTTTTGGCTTATGGTGTTTAACGCCACTTTTAACAATATTTCAGCTATATTTTGGCGGTCAATTTTATTGGTAGAGGAAACCAGAGTACCCGGAGTAAACCACCGACCTGCCGTAAGTCACTGACACACTTTATTGTTGACTATCACTGTATAAAATTAGTTTTAGAATAATAATACAACCACAGAAGAGGGGACTCTTTGGTCATGATTTATTAAACAGGTTTAAAATTAGTTAATTTAAGTTGTAATTAGCTTTAATATTACAAAGCAAATTAAAATAAGATAATTTAATTTGTAATTAACTTAAATAACACGAACACTTTTAAAATAAGTTAATTTAAATTGTAATTAATTTAAATTATACAAAAATTTAAGAATAAGTTAATTTATGTTTTTATGTAATTGATTGTAGTTATTTTTGTTGTTTTCTATTATATGTAATTGTATTTAGTTTATTTGCTTTTGTTGCGCACATGTGCGCCTGAGTTCTTGAATAAACAATCTTGAATCTTGAATCTTGAATAACACTAATCTTTAGCCAGTCTACTTTCGTAAAGGCAGTACTCTCCGCAAACATATTTAATGATAATTAACTGTACTGAGTTCATGAACAAAGTTGCTTTAGCAAAATTATGATATTGGTCTTTGTTGCTTCTCCGCGAAGCAAGCAGTATTAAGGAATAAGAGCAATGACAATAGTAGTACAGTGTCTTAAAATATACATTTTATGTGTTGTATGAGTCTTAAAACAAGATTCCCCCCTCCCCCAGTTTTCACCGAATACACTTAAATTGTCTATTTTTAGACACTGCTTTAATTAATAATGTATAAATTCTCTGAAAAAAAGGAAAATAAAAAAGCACTTGTACGCACATTAATTCATCGACGTATCAATTTTGAATATAGCAATAAAATTTTACAATTATATCCTGATTAACCAATTTCTCGTATTAAGATAACAACGAATAAATGAGTGACTTAATCAATCAATCAATCAATCAATCAATCAATGTATCAATCATTTGAGTATTGTAAATAAATTTACGTTACATTTTAGGGGAACAGATAATGACTCCAGTAGGACTTCATATTCGATTGCGTAGGTTTTAGAGATGTATTGAGGGGATTTTAGGGTTATAGTGTTTACCGCCATTTTCAACAATTCTTTAGCCCTATTGTGGCGCTCAGTTGTATTGTTGGAGGAAACTTGAGTACCTGGTGAAAACAACCGACCTGACGAAAGTCACTGACTAACTTTATCACATAATATTGCATCGAGTACACCTCGCCATGAGCGGGATTTGAACTCACAACTTTAGTGGTGATAGGCACTGATTGCACAGGTAGTTGCAATTCGATCACGCTCACGACCACGACGACCCCTTAACGACGTAAAGATAATATGAATATCAAATGGGTTTTCATGATGTCTTTATAGCACAATACTTTGTTATCTACCCTTTTTACTTAGTAATCAGAAGCTGTAAATCGAAGAAGTAGTGACTAAAAAAAGGTCAAAAGAAAAAGGACAAACAATGATCTACAAAACACTACATAAAAACTATAGAATAAACGTGATAGAAAACCAAAGAGTCATTCAAGTGTGTATAAACAAAGACATAGAGACAAAGACCACACTAATCAGAATGGTGTTACAGTCTGTCAACCCGCCACCTCCCAATAAAACAACAAATGTAATAGGAAAATAGTATATTGATATAAATAACACTTAACAATGGACGAAGATAGCTATAAAACACGATTTTGAAAAAGGATGGATACAAAATGTATTATTTAATTTATTTAAGAAAATATATTGATCAATTATAAATGCATTATTTTAAACTGTGAAAAGAAAAGTTGGAAGATACCAAAACGGGTGAAGAATAGATAATACAACGGACTAAAGAAAAAGGACAAACAATTATATTTACATAGCATTACACAGAAAACTAAAGATCGAGCTATACGAATCCCACTAAAAAACCCGGAATAAATTCCTGTGCTCCGGAAGATTCCGCAGTTCCTTCTCTACATGTAACACCCGTCGTGTTAGTCTTGGTAGAATAAGTATGCATATATTAACATACATATATATTGTTAGATTGTTATATTTCATGTTTCTTTAGAACGATGCTAGTCATATTGGGTGTTGGATTCGTCGGACTTGGGTTTATGAGTGACTAGTGAACATCAATATGCATGCCCACCACCATCTTGTACAAGGGCATGGAATATTGCTGAACCAGCTGGTGAATGCGAGAGATTATAGTCAATTCCGATTTGACCAAACAATATGATAAAATAATTTATATTGATAAGGATAAAAAACAATTTTGAATATGTTAATCGATTACGCCTAGTTTACACAATAAGTTATTTTGTAAAATAGAAACAAATAAAAATATAAATACAAAAAATTATCAAAAAGATTTAACATGCATAGTGTTTTTGCAGAACAATATGTTTGGTTTATGGTGTTGAATGCCACTTTCATCAATATATCAGTTATATCGTGTCGGTCAGTGTTATTGGTACAGGAACCCGGAGAAAACCACCGATCTATCACAAGTAACTGACGAACTTTATCACATAATGCTGTATTGAACTGTCGACAAATCACTTTCTACAAAAATCACAGATATCAAAGGCATATAAATATACATTTGATGGACATCATAGAAATTGCAAATACATTTATCCATAATACTAAATGTGTCCTCAAACAGCTAGGGTGCACAGAGGATATCGTCTGAAACGTTTGAGGTTAGTAATTATTCATAAATTGATATTCGTATTATAGATAATATATGTAGTGTCTCTATGTCAACGTATGATGATAATTCTAACGGCGGACTATTATATGTATGCTAATGTCATATATAAAAGTTGTTTTCATCTCCCTCACAAATTCATTGTAATTAACTACAGCAACGCCTTTTCCTTTCAAAATAGACAATGGATGACATATCTTAAATTTAATAAACATTGAGGCCATCGTGCCTCTTGATCGTATGATAGTTGTATTTACAATTATCTATGCAATCGGTGCCTACCTCCAATAGTATTGTGAGTTCGAATTCTGCTTATGGCCAGGTGTACACGATACAACATTATTTGATGAAGTTTGCCAGTGACTTGTTTCTCTGTGTATTCCAGTTCCTTCCCCAATAAAACTGAGTGCCACAATATAGCTGAAATATTGTTAAACGTTACGTTAGACACCACAACTCTAACTCTAAAATACACATTGATATTGATGGTTGTGTATTTATAGGCTTTCCTATATATCGTTTTGTTTGTTCTATTGGCCGTTAAATTGTCTATTCTCCTCGAATTACGGCTTCTGGTTACCCTTTTGCCGGAGTTCATCCACAGCCCAACCAAACATCCAACAGATGCATGCTCTTACAACATGGACCACATATACACATTGGCAACTATGATATGTCAAAAATGCATCAACACAAACCAATGGATCATCAAAATCAATGCGCATGCTCACCACCATCACGCATTAAATACTTCTGAACCAGCTGGTAAATGCGAGCGATTAGCACTAGGCACTAGCCATGCAACTTCTATTTGACAAAAAAATATTTATATTGATAGGAATACGAAACAACATTGGATATTTTTATCTATTACGCTTAGTTTATACAATACACAACATGTATGTTATTTTGTAAAATAACAAAAAAAGACATTCAAAATAAAAAATAAAAATATCAATAAAAAACTGATAAAAAAGATTTAACATGTAGAGTTTATGTAGAACAATAAATAATACTCATGTTTAGCTAAGTTAATTTTCAAAATATTGAGATTTATGTTGTTCTCTTACTTCTGTAATTTAATATTAAACATCTAAACCTCGTTTTATTTTGTCTATATGTTTATCTCCTACCTCTGTATCAATGTTTTCCATTCAATAAGTAAATAATGTAAGTTTTCGCTGGAGTTATCTCACCTTGAACTGTACTTTGATAACAGGAACAAGATTAAAACTAAAATGAACGATATAACACACATTATTAACCAGTAGGTTCTATTATGAATATTACAGACTGGTTTGTATTTATACAGCAAGAACATTATTTTGCTCCAAAATGCTTTGCCGGTCTTGTATGGCTTTTAAGGCCATAATGGACCGGAAAAAGCCATAATGGACCGGTCCATTATGACATTTTTCAAAAAGAATGAAGATTAAATAAAAATTTCAAAAATTTCATAAAATTTCAAAATTCTAAAATCAATAAAAAAAACAAATAAAATTCAAAATTCAAAATTTTCAAAAAATTTCAATATTTCAAAAACTAAAAATTTCAAAAATAAAAATTAAATAAAAAAATTTCATAACATTTCCAAATTTTCAAAATATTGAAAAATGATAAAACAATTTTCTCCCATTATTACGGCGTTTTCTCCCATTATGACGTCGTTTTAACCCCGCTGAACCAGTGGTGGAAAAATTTGCAATCCTCTAGAGGATTGAAATGTCTCGTGCCTTTCCCGGCATTTGACTCGTTTGACGGCTTTTGAAATAAAGTTCGTGTTAAATAATGGGAGAAGCTAATTCTCCTTCTGTTGCCCATGTGGGTTACGATATGTCTCCACTCTCGGGAGTTAAATTTAAAATTTTAACCACTCGCCTAACGGTTTCTGGTTAAATTTTTAATTTAACTCTCCTGAGTGGAGAGAAATATCGTAACCCACGGGCAACTGAAGGATAATCTATACAGATAACCTTCCATATCGGTCAATACTACGGCCTTCTTCAAAAGGATTGCAATTGACTGGTTAATAAAAGTATCAAGAAATGGGTTTTTTCATAATGGACCGGTTATATGTCCTCGGTTGAGTCATAATGGCCCTCAGAAGGTTGTATTGGCCCTCGGCGTTGCCTCGGGCCAATACAGCCTTCCTTGGGCCATTATGACTAACATTGAACATATAACCGGTCCATTATGAAAACACCCATTTATTAATACTATAGTAATGATAGACACACGTACCAGTCTCTGGCTAACCACCAACTCATCAACACAGTAATGATAGACACACGTACCAGTCCCTGGCTAACCACCAATTCATAAACACAGTAATGATAGACACACGTACCAGTCCTTGGCTAACCACCAACTCATAAACACAGAAATGATGGACACACGTACCAGTCCCTGGCTAACTACCAACTCATAAACACAGTAATGATAGACACATGTACCAGTCCCTGGCTAACCACCAACTCATAAACACAGTAATGATAGACACACGTACCAGTCCCTGGCTAACTACCAACTCATAAACACAGAAATGACAACTACAGAAGCTGATATAATTATAGGTCCTGGTGGAACATAAACATAAATGATGCGTGGTCAAACGATTAACATTATGACAATAAGGATGACTTCCATGTCCATTTATATGTAGCAACAGTCCAGCAGTACATGTAGTAAAATATTTTTTTGTTTTTTGTTTCGACTTTTTTCTTTTGCCATTGTACTACCGGTATTTGTCATTGGTATATGTCTTAGTCTTCATTGTTTTCAGGAGTTTGAGGTGAGAGGTGATTGTTCATGTTATTGATATTAGTTGAGGTTTGTAGTGTTTTGCTGACCATTAGTTGTCTGTTCGTCTTTTATTATTTAGTGATTATACCATCTGTCCTATTCGATTTACGGATTTTGATTACAATATTGATGTCGACAAACATTTTGTCGACGAATACCAAATAAAAACACATAAACAAACCAAATCAAATACCTTACACAGATTTACTTGCGTCTTAAAATAATCAACATCTTAATGCAAGTAAAATGAGAAAACTCGAGTTCTACATAAAAGATGGAAATAAAGAAAAACAAAAACAGGATTATGGAGATAAAGCTACCTATGTCGAATTATTAAAATTATTATCTGGACGAATTCTGACAAGAAAGGTTTGAAGATACTAAAGAGGTAATGAGAAAATGTAAACCAAATAAGGAAAGGCAGTACAATGGCCGTAAATGGACAAACAAACAACACACAACACAAAAATCATTACCGTTAAGCGAGGCGAACACTATCTGATATGGAAATCGTATTTAACACCACTCTGCGTAAATAAATACAAATGATATAAATAAAACATGAATCGCCTATAAAAAAATGGGAGTATAAAGACGAACCGAACATACCTAAGCTCTAATGAGGATATGGCCGAAATTATGTTGTCTCAATCTAATGCTATCACGATTAGTTATAAAGTAGAAATGCATACCCCTGAATAACTATTTTGGCACTTGAAGACAAATCAATTTCTACAAAAAATACCAGATACCAAAGGCATATATATATATATATTTGATAGACATTATAGAAATTGAAAATATAATTAATCATACTAATCATTATGCTCTCAAACAGCAAGGATACAGAGAGGATATCGTCTGAAACATTTGATGTTGCTAAATTATTCAGAAATTGATATTCATTTTTTGTTCATCTCCCTCACAAATGTCATTGTAATTTAACTACAGCAACGCTATTTCTCTTCAAGAAAGGACATATCTTATATTGAATTAAATATTGGGACCGTCGTGGGTCTTCATCGCATGATAGTTGAATTTATAATTATCTATGCAATCGGTGCCTAACTCCACTATCATTGTGAGTTCGAATCCCGTTAATGGCCAGGTGTACGAGGTATTTGATTAATTTGCCAGTGACATGCGGGAAGTCGGTGGTTTTCTCCGGGTATTCCAGTTCCTTCACCAATAAACTGACGACCACGATATAACTGAAATATTGTTGAAAGCTACGTTAGACATCACAACTCTAACTTTAAAATACACATTGATATTGATGGGTGTGTATGTATAGGTTTTCCTATATATCGTTTTGTTTGTTATATTGGCCGTTAAATTGTCTATCCTCTTCGATTTACGGCTTCTGGTTACCCTTTAGGAATCTTCTTTCCTTTTTCGACCAATACAAAATAAAAACATCTAAGAAAACAAATCAAGCATTTTATATAATATTTAATTTTGTTTTAACAATAAATTACATTTGATTGAAAGTAAAGTTAGAAAAACAGAAAACGCTTTGTTCTTGATAGTGGGTGAAAATAACGGAATAGAGAAAAACCCAACAATTAATTAAAAAGATGCGGTAATCTATATACTAGTACTAGAATGTTATATAGATGATTTCTGTAAGTATTATTATGATGGAATAAGGAATTAGTGGAGTTCGGTTTGTCTCAATCTAATGCACTGTACAAATATATATCACGATATACCTGTTATGTTATTGTTAGCGTGCTCGCCTCGAGTGCTGTAGGTCATGGGTTCAAGTCCCGGTCAAGTCAAACCAAAGACTTTACTACCTCTTCGATTTAAGCACGCAATATGCAGGAGTAACAGTAAAGAACTTGTTATCTATGAATCAGGATACTATTTCAGTGTGTGGAGTGACATGTCTACAAGGGTGTAGCAGTAAGAGTTAAAACTTGTTCTCTAGGAATCAGGATACTCTGTCAGAGTCGAGTGACATGCCTACAAGGGTATAGCAGTAAGAGTTAAAAATTGTTCTCTAGGAATCAGGATACTCTGTCAGAGTGGAGTGACATGCCTACAAGGGTATAGCAGTAAGAGTTAAAACTTGTTCTCTAGGAATCAGGATAATCTGTCAGAGTGGAGTGGCATGCCTTCAAGGGTATAGCAGTAAGAGTTAAAACCTGTCTAGGAATCAGGATAATCTGTCAGAGTGGAGTGACATGCCTTCAAGGGAATAGCAGTAAGAGTTAAAACTTGTTGTCTAGGAATCAGGATAATCTGTCAGAGTGGAGTGACATGCCTACAAGGGTATAGCAGTAAGAGTTAAAACCTGATGTCTAGGAATCAGGATAATCTGTCAGAGTGGAGTGACATGCCTACAAGGGCATAGCAGTAAGAGATACCAGCTGTTGTCTAGGAATCAGGATACTCTGTCAGAGTGTACGTCTTTAATGAAGTTTCCAGATCATCATTATATAGTTGTCTTCTTTCTCTTCTTTCTAGAAGCTATGAACTTATTTACGATCCTAGGTTGCACGTCAAACTTCATTATATACATATCAATGAGATGTAAGTTGAGACGAGAGCTACGTCGAATAATGAAGCTAACATCAACACATTTTGATGTATACAGTACAGTTGACAGCTATCTCCACCAAAACGAACATCGTAAGGGGACAAAACAGGCTAGAGAAGAACTTGAAGATACCAAGGGGTACATCAGAATTCGTAAATCGAAAAAGGATAAACACAATGTTTCTCCTCCGTTGCGTACAATACAACACCCCCTCCCCTCTCGAAATTAGCATGTCTGCTGATTGCACAGAACAATCAAATCTACAAAAAGTATGTCACGAGTGAATGACCACATACAGGTGATCATTACGAGCAGAAGTCTATTAGGAGTGTTTGTTGGTGAGCCATTATTACGAGTGAACAATTTCCAACAACGCCCATTATAATTAAAATTACAACTACCTGTGCAATCAGTACCTATCACCTCTAACGTTATGAGTTCGAATCTCGTTCATGGTGAGGTGTACTCAATACAACATTATGTGATAAATTTTGGCTGTGAGTTGAAAGGTCAGTGGTTTTCTCCGTTACTATAGTGTCCACCATCAATAAAACTTGCCGCCACGATATAACTGAAATATTGCTGAAAGTGGCGTAAAACACCATAACCCTACACCTAAATATGTGCAAGATGATTAATAGTAATAAAGTGCAGCAGTTGACAAACTCTCGTGTGTATGTAAACAATCCGCGTCATTGTGTACATATATAGTTATCTTTAGTATATTCAAATGGAGTGACTTATTGTTGTTTAATGACATATGAGCATATTTTCAGCGACCTCTCTCTCTATATAGACATATCATGGCGAGAACAATGATTGATATTGTGTGCTTAGCGCCACTTTCAGCAATATCATGGCGACCAGCTTTAGTGGTGGAAGAAACCGGGTTACCCGGAGAGAACCACACACCATGGGTAAGTAACTGGTAAACTCTATCACCTGCGGCTGCGATTCGACTGCACCATTTTTTTGTAATTTACAAAGCCGTGCGTGAACCCACGTCGTATTGGTGATAGGCTTGTATGAGTTGTTAGGTAATCCAAGTACCTAACTAATTGAACCACCCGGGTCCGCTGGCGAGAACAAGTTACTTTCGATGGAATGATAATGATGTTCACTATGTACTAGAGCAACATACTTAACTCATTGATACAACAGTCTGCGGGTAGACAATTAACTTATCCTGATTCCTAGACAGCCAGTCTTTATTCTTTCTGCTTAATGCTGCGTGCTTATCCGAGAAGCAACAAATACAAATTTTGTAGTCTTTGATTTGATCCGACAGCGTCTGGAAATCATTGTCTACCGCATCATATCTGCGATGCATATTCAAATGGCATTATATACATGGAAGTATAAACTGCAATACAAAAAAAATATAATGTACTTTATTTTGTAAATATTGATATAATAAATGCCTTAAGTGTGTGTGTCTATGTTCAGATTTTCATTATTCACTATATTATAATAACGAAAAACTTCCGCATTCCACATTCAATTCATTTGAGATCTATTATTGCTATCGCTTGACTTGGTCACATTTTCACAATTAAATTCTAAAGGTAATATAATATCTGTCTAAGTATTAAAAATGGATAAAAATGAAAGTGTTGCATACAAGATGTTGTCTCCACCAAATAATTTCTAGCCATACATTATCAAATAAATCAAGAGGTCACTGGTGTTTGAAGACAAAATTAATGCAGTTTTGATTTTTCCTTGTCAGTTTTGAAAGCTTGTCTCCTTTCTCACGTTCCCGTCCACTAACA
>MJUT01064083.1:115086-133597 GCA_002080005.1 Gigantidas platifrons
CCCCCCCGCCGCCACCGTCACCCCGCCCCTCCCCGAATTTAAATTCTCCTAAAAATATGTCCCACTCTCCGATCAACTCCTACTCCTTTGATATATGTCTCACGATATATATTACACATACTTAGGTAACTATCTAAATGTTTGTTGTTGCAATAACTTTTAGGAATATCTAACACTTCATTTTTGATTTTGTAAAATTTTGGCTAATAAAAAGATGTATATCTTTGCTATGCAAACTCTGTTTACAATAAAGCAAATTCTAACTGGTATCAGACTAATACAAGCCAGTTGTTTTTTATCAGATCCATTTTGTGTATATTAATTTTGAAAAAAAAACTCTGGAACAGGATGTTATTCTCTGGTAATACACAAATACTTTACGATTGGTGAGTATAAGTATACACATGCATTGATAAATGGTCCTACACCAGTAGTGAACATGGATAATTCGCCCATTCAAAGATTGTAGGTGTATAGTCTACATCTTGTGTGTATTCACTTGTAAAGAAATCAAATGACATTACATACCCGTAGCTGTGAATTTTAAAAATAAATAGGATCACCAACCCGTCTACATACATTTTTGTAAGGCTTTAAACTTTTATTTAATGATTTTCATCTTTTTTACTCATTAAGTTGATTATGTTATTTTGAATCGTGTTCCATTACTTGAAAAAAGGGGTGACTTATTCGCTATGACAAAATAACTGATACGGCAAATCAAAGATCTTGTTCTCTAACAAAGATCTCGCAAGTGTTCGTAATACACATGATATAGTTCCAGGTATAAAGATGTTATTATGATTCCCTAGAAGTTCTGGACTGGTGGCAGAAATATGACCCCATTTATATTTTCAGCTGATCGTGCATCGCCATATTGTCATTAGAAGAGTTTGAAAATACCAAATGGGTAATCACAATCCGCAAATAGAAGAAGTATAGACAACACTACGGCCAAAAGAAAAAGGTGAAAAGGATAAACAACGATCTACATATAACTACAGAGCAAAATAAAGACCGAGCAACACGAACAATCGGGGGTGAACTCAGGTGCGCCGAAGGGTAGACAGTTCCTGCTCCATTAATGCATCTGTCGTGTTACTCTTGTTACAAACCCGGTGATAAGTCACGAATAAGGAAAGGACTGAGAAGTATTTACGACAAGTCGAACATATTTGTGATCATTTGTGACACAGATATTGCGTAGAATCTTTCGCAGTGATGACATCAACTTAACAAATAGGAACCATTGCTTCAGTTCTTTTCTTGTTAGCAGCAACCATCTATTAAGGAAATACTGATAGGAACAACAGGCTCTGCAATATCGTATCAAACGGGAGACATATACTCCATATGCAGGTGCTGCTGGAATATTGTTACATATAAATGGAAAGTTCACAATGGGTAACTCTCAGTATTATATGTCTTTAACTTACGATGTGTACCTTGTCCCTTTTTTTAAACTTCCACTAGTTAAGTATCAAATTAACAATAAACGTGCGTGTATCATTTTCGTACTGGTCAATAAACAAACTTTCCGGACAACATCGAACATTGCTCCATTCAAGAAAAGTATAACAATCCACGAAATCACAAATTGAATACAAAAACATCTATAGTTTTCATCTTATTTCAGAAATGTTTATAATATATTTCCATTTTTATTGCGAGAAGATTAACATTGAGTTTATGTTATTATCAAAGTCAATATAAACGGTGGATGAGGAAAGTTACAAGTATTAAGGACTGGGGAAAGCGTTAATGACGTGTCGTGTTAAACTCCCTATGAAAATTTAAATTCAAAATGTAAAATAAGCACTACCCATGAAAACAAGATAAAGTGTTGCATAAACACATAAGCTTGATCTCCTTTATCATGTTTACCAAAGCAATATTAATTTTTAATTTTCAGTCAAATGCATGTGAGGGACAAAATGAGCAATTACATGTAGATTAAAAGGAAAAAGAGCTGCTGATTGTCAAAGAGAGACAAAATACACAATATAAAATAAAACATATATAAGTGGTGTTCATAGTTGAACAAAAAGATGCTACATGTATTACATAATATATTTTATACATTTAACAACAGAGGTAAAAATGATGTTAAAAAGGGGGAAGGGTTGGTTAACTGGTAGAATACAAAGAATATAACAAAGGTGCGTTAATGTTTAATTGTGTAAAGAGCTGTGCACCAGACGATTAATACAATCATGATTATATAATACCAGCATGCTATCAATGAAAATAAACTGCTGTCATAAGATGAAATAACACTCAGATGGTTGGCCATGAAAATGAGCTAACCTATATCTCCCCAGTTTGTGATATTCGTATGAAAGGGAAATGCATGGCAATAAGCTACCTGATATCGCTCAAACATGTGGCATGGGTATTAGAAGGTTGGCCATGAAAATAAAGCACCTTACATCAAGCAATATGTACTACAATTGACACTATGCAATTATTGACTTTTGTTGAGGTTAATATAAGGATCTATCGTTCCAAGGCCGAAGCCAAGGAAAATATCATACATCTTGGAACGACAGATCCTTATATTAATTAAAAAGAAAGTCAGCAATTGTTTTATAATATGAAACTGTTAGTAATGTCCACTGGGTCAAGTATTTTTCTAATTGGCATTAAACACTATATGTGTTGAGGGGGGGGATTAGGGGGGGGGGGGTAAATTTTAATGATAGCAAGAAAGATGTACGAATACTGAAAAGATTAACTTAGATCATTCCAGAGGAGTCTTTGGAACGTTATATTAACCTCGCGGGATTCTGAAATTAAAGTAGTGTTTTTTTGACTTTAGAGTCACGTGAAGATAACGTTCCAAATCTCCTCTGGAACTATTTAAATCAGTCTTTGCGGAAATTGAAGGCTTAAACTGTATCCACAAAGTTCTATCGAGAAACAAAATATCATGTTTTAGGCAATCAGATAAAAGAAACATTCATAGTAATATAATACGATATGTTGTTCATGCTACTTTGCATCAATCCAGTGTGTGATGTTGGTGTCACAATATCTTACATGAAAATAAGCCACCTTACTTCTGTTAACTGTATTACATATACTTCAAAGGCTTACCCATAATAGTAATCTAACATATATCTCTTCAGTGTTTAATAGAAGTATCATAATGTTTTCAATGAAAAAAAAGCTGTATTAAAGCTCGTCAGAGTGTGATATTAGTATGGAATGGTTATTCATAAAAAATAAGCTATCATGCATTTGTTCATTGCGCGATATAGGTACCATAATACTGTCCACGAAAATAAGATACCTTACATCTCTCAAGCATGTGGCATAGGTGTCAGATGGTTGTCAATGAAAATGAGCTACTGGGTTGAAGTCATCGCTACAAAAATTCTACGGTGGGTCGTCATCACGATCTGGTTGACCGTTACGAAATATCTCAAATGAATCTGTTCCTTTTTCAGTAGTTTTATTCTTTCCTCTATCACTGACAAGACTTTTATCTGACTTGACTATATACGTGAGTAACTCCATGGTGTCTTATAAGAAGCAGGAATTGTCTACCCTTTGCCAGCACCTGGGTTCACCCCCGGTTTTCGGTCGGGTCTGTGTTGCTCATCTTTTTTTTTCAGTTTCCTATGTTGTGTTTGTTGTTTTGCTTGTCTTTGTCCTGTGTCTTGTGTGCCCAATGTTGTCAGTGTCTCTGTATTATCCATTCTTGATTGCACTTTCAGTTTTCTCTAACGTTTATTATTTCTATTAGATATATAGGTTATTTATTGATCAAAGGTAGTACTGACTATTACAACATTGCTTTGTTGTCTTTATATTTCCTGATGGGAGACATGTGATTGTCTTTTTGTCTGTGTTTGTAATCTCGTCTTGTGATGTCGTTCACAATGATGACCATACCTGTAACATCGTGATGTGATGTTGGGTACAATGATAACCGTATTTGTAACCTCGTAATGTGATCTTGGGTACAATGCTGACAGTATATGTAACCTTGTTATATGATGTTGGGTACAATGATGATAGTATGTGTAACCTCGTCATGGGATATTCAGTACAATGATAACAGTATTTGTAACCTCGTCATGTGATGTTGGGTACAATGATGACAGTATGTGTAACCTTCTCATGTGATGTTGGGTACAATGATGACAGTATGTGTAACCTTCTCATGTGATGTTGGGTGCAATGATGACAGTATGTGTAACCTCCTCATGGGATGTTCAGTACAATGATGACAGTATTTGTAACCTCGTCATGTGATGTTGGGGGGTACAATGAAGACAGTATGTGTAACCTTCTCATGTGATGTTGGGTACAATGATGACAGTATTTGTAACCTGGTCATGGAATGTTGGGTACAATGATGACAGTATTTATAACTTCGTCATGTGATGTCGTACACCATGATGACCGTATTTGTAAGATTGCTTCACCCGTATTTTGTTTTCTTATTCATATTCCCGCATCAGGAATATTAAATTATATACAACAAGTAACATCGAAACAGCAAAGAAAAAATTCCCCGATGTAGCGTTTATCGACAGAAGTAAAGAGTACCAATCAACTTCACGTGAGCGCCCTTTTCACACTCATTTTAGGGTAGGAGGTTTGCTCATTGATGAAGACCCTACTGTGATTGTGAATAGTAGAACAGCAATGAAAATGATGTTCCTTTATTTGAATGTATGTGTAAGTGCAAAGATGGATAGTCTCTCGTGTCAATTTACTTCATAAGCACCGTCGTTGTCGTGATCGTACCGTAATTTGATTTATAGCAACCTATGCAATCAATGCCAATCAGCACTAACGTTGTGAGTTCGAATCCCGTACTCGAAGCAACATTATGTAGTAAAGTTTGTCAGTGAATAGCGGCAGGTGGGTTTCACCGAGTTTCCTCCACCAATAAAACTGACGCCATGATATAGCTGAAATATTGTTGAAAGTGGCGTCATACACCATAACTCCCATTCCCACTCCCATATCTTTTCGTACTAATTAAGGTTTAAGCTACATTTGTATATGGTGTCTATGAGATTTATTCGGGGGACATGGAGGATTGTAAAGAATTGACCATTGACATCTCCAGCCGTGGCTGGGTGTTTACAAGTTTTAACCATTTAGGTGGGTATTCGTGTTTGGATTCACATCAGTAGTTTTAAGTTTCTGGTTAAATCCCAATAAATGAATGAAATATAATGTGTCCATTGCCACGTAGAACGCATTTGTGTATGTTCGATGTATATCAATAGGTTATCAATATTTTGATGATATAGTCAATGAGGCTCCATGAGGGTTTTGATTGTTTACTTGTATAATATATTTTTTTACTTCATGCCTTCAATTACTATAAGAAGAGTTTGAAGATACCAAAGTGGCAAACGTTTACTATGAATGTGTGTGATTAAATATTATGAATATATATGTAATGGGAGAAGACTGTCTTCATTGGGCCACTTCTTGAATATTCTTGTAAAGTTTGGGACAGTTGTGCAGTTTCCGACGCCGGCAGACTTGAGCAACTTCAACTTGAAACTGCTAGAATCGTCACAGTTCTGACAGTTTATGCACGTTTGTCTTCTTTATATGCAGAAACAGGGTGGGAGAAACTTAATACCAGACGCGAAATCAGAAAGTTGTCACTTTTTGATAACATAGTTAAGGGTGATACACTCGATTATTAAAGTGGTTTACTGCTGCGGACTAGCAACCAGGCAAACAACTACAATTTCCGAAATGCAAATAATTTAACTATTCCACGGCGTCCTCTTACCCTATATCAAAGTTCATTTTTCCAGCCACTATTCATCTCTGGAATAATGTATCCCAATATATCAGAGATTCACCTGGTAATTGCAAACTAAAATCTAGATTAAAGACCTACTACAACAATCCAGTAAAGCCTCCTAAATAGTTTTCGTTTGGTTCACGTCTGGCAAGTATTCTACAAACTCGTTGAAGGCAAAATTGAAGTAGCTTCAAAGGTGACCTTTTCATATGTAATCTGATCGATTCATGTTACTGTAACTGTGACAATTATGTGGAAAAGAATGACCACTACTTCTTGCACTGTGAATTATTTGTTAATGAGAGAAATGTTGAGCAATATTAGAGATCATGGGTTAGATATATCCATTAACAATATATTGTATGGCAATTCAGATTTTGCATATGATGTCAAGTGCTCACTTTCTACAGCTGTTCAAAGATACATACTAGACACTAAAAAAGTTGTCTAACGCTTACGTACTTCTAACTCATCTGACGGCAACGACTCAATATCAATCACAATATATCTTGCAATGCTATGTAATTTTTCTTAAATAATTATCTGAAATAAAGTTTTGTATACTTAATGATGCATATGTAACGGAGAAGACCTCGTAAGTGCATAACTTGTGTCTGATCCACAATCTGTATTTGTTTGACAATAAAATATGTTTAAAGTGAAGACTGTCTAAATTGTTTAACTTGTGTCTTATTCCTTTGTCTTTTTGAACAATAAAATATGTTTAAAGAAAAGTGTTTGGTGATAGTTCAAATAGTAAAGGAAGTATAGGATCTCGTTATACTGCTTTATTTAGGGAATTTCCAAATATGCGGGTAGTTTTATGCAGATCGGGGAGTGGCATATTACATATGTATCATGTAAAGAACATACGCAATTGTTCACATTACATTAGAACATTTAGTTTGTTAATTTGTCTCTAGAATACTACATCAATATGGGTACATATGCTTCCTATGGAATACTTGTTTTATGTATCTGTTGTATACAAGCATTCGATGAGTGGTAATTCTTAATATATAGTTAATGAATATATACAGTTTGATGTGAACATTGTTCAATTTTAAGCTTTATTATTATTGCAGACTAAACGAAACGAAATAAACAGGTCCGTCGTGATCGTACACTGATTACATATGTATTTATTTATTTAACTACCATACGATCACGACCACGACGGTCCTTTAGTTGAGTAATACAATGTTACTAACACGGATCGACATTTGACTTCGATTTATTTAAAAAGAAAAATGATTTATCCCAGATTGAGATACAGTAAGTCCACATAATTGTTCCACACCCCCAATTATCCCCTAAATATGTCATGTAAAACCACAATTAAAAAAATATTATACAGAGGTTATGTTCTTAAACAAATTACGCTGGACATTTTCGCTCATAAACGTTTTGAATTTTTCCTTTATAATCTGCGTATAATTTTATGATATTATAATTTTTTTTTTAATTCACGATTTAACACAACTTTTAATTTGAACGCGACAAACTACTATACAAGCGTAATAATTTTGAGTTTCAACAATTCAAAACTGTGTTTAAAAAAAAAACAAAGAAAGTTGAAAACTAGAAATAAAAAAATTGTAATTAAATGATGAGAACAAACTTCAAAACATTTTGCGAACATTTCAGTAAAATTGATCAAGAAATAATCTCTTTATAAGGTTTTGAAAACAAATGTAGAAAATATCAAGAGACGAACAATTATGTCTACTTTGTGTAACTATTGACTTGAATATCAAAGTTTAATATGATGGTATGTCAAACGTATATATTAAAAAAAAATAAACAAACAAACAATATATATCTGAGAGAGGAGAACATTAGTGTTAATAATAATTACATTATTACAGAACTGTAAATTTCAATAATAAATATAACGTATAATCTAAGTCTGTGTGCGAAGCACTGACTACTGTGCGGATGTATCCATCGGGGAATAATAGTCCACCATCAAAGGTATAGGTACCGACCCAGTGATCGTAATAGTAGTAACTCAGTAATGGAGTACGGAAACTTGAAAAACAAAACTTGGCGCATCCATATCTCGGACATATAATCCATTTATAGCCTGTCCTTTGATTTACGACTTCTTATTACCCTCTCGATCATGGGGGAGGGATTTCAGAGAACCTGGCTATGGCATATCGTCCATACACAACTCTCAATACCTTTCAATCGACAGTCCAAAATCGTTGCCCCATTGTCCTATATCTGCCTCATATATTTAAAGATTTTTGATTTCCCATATAATGTGTGTGGGTTTGATCGTAAAAAGATTTACACCCATGGTAGGATTGAAGAAGAATTAGCTTTGTAAAATATTAAAAAGGAGATGGTTAGTCAAGGTCACAAATGCAACTTTCTTTTCATAATCAACATATATTCCATGGTTAGAGATATGATAAAACGAAAGAATTTTATTTACACCGCCGATTATGATCTCTGCCACCTCTATGCAGAGAAACATTTAACGTTTCATTGCCACAACATAACGTTCTGTTATTTTTGTTTGCAGGTTACTTTAATCAAAGGTGTACTTATAAGTACAATCCTGACTAGTATTGTATTACTGGCTTCTGCTGTAAACAAAATGGTACTTGGTATTGTATTAGATTGAAATGAGAACGGGAATACCGAGCGGAAAACAATAATGGAAACAAGCGTGAACGCTGCATGTATAAAACACGATATACAAATAATATATGTATAAAGCAGGAAAAGTGTTCAATCTACGCCAAAGTTCAAATACACAATGATCAAGTCAAAGAACCTGCATAATGTCAGTGATTAGATAAATAAATATGAATATCGATGCAAATAATTAACAACATGAATAAAATGTAAGAAATCTAGGCCGGGAATCGGCTAAACGTACTATTAAAAAAAACCAGCACCTTCAAGTAAAGAGTGTAACGTTATTTAGCGTCTGTATACACAAACAATGCAAGACGATGTGCATATAATTACTGTAAAATATAAAGCTTTAATCGCAAATCTAATTCACAAACCCAAATGCGAAAATTAGCACGTTGGGAGAACGGCACAGCCGATCTCTGGGACAGTTGCATTTCAACTTACCAACTTGTTTACGTTGAATACAAAATTGTCCCGAAGGCCAGACAACGCATGTACAATTTCCCCCAATTGGCTAGTTTCGCGGAATTTTGGAACGTAAAGTTTTACAATGATAAATATGCGAACAAATAAACATATATCATTTAATATACATAATCAAACCAAGAATATTTCGATATTCAAGTTTAAAATCCGAGTTGTTTAAATAATTATTCTACGTCAAAGAACTATAACTCTTGTATAAAATGTGAATTTCCTGTTTGGCGAAAAAAATAAACATTACCGATATCTGATGAAAATAAGCATCAGCAGATACAAATTATGGTTTTAAGCATTCATCAACCATGAAAAATAAAAGACATTATCTCGTAAATACTCATAGATTAACAATGAACTTCTACACACCGATTTTCATAACAAGATCAAAGTATAGTTCAGATTGCGATTCATTTGCTCAGTAAATTAATACGTACATTAATTTAGTTGAGTAAGAGAGCATGTCGTCGTCCGTTAATATGATATAAGGATCGCTTGGTTTGCTTGGCTTATGGTGTTTAGCGCCACTTTTAACAATGGTTCAGCTATATCGTGGCGGTCAGTTTTATTGGTGGAGGAATCCAGAGTACACGTAGTAAATGCACCAACCTGCCGCAAGTCAGTGACACAATTTATCAAATAATGTTGTATTGCTTGAGTGGGATTAGAACTCGCAACGTTCGTGGTGATAGGTGCTGATTGCACAATTAGTTGTAAATCCAACTACTATACGATCATGACGGCCCATGGTGTACCAGAACATTGATAAATATTTTATTACATGTACATTATATTAGTTTTTTGAAGAATTAAAACAAAGGCGACCAATATGTACGCACGTGCATCAGTGTACTGTCATGAATGTTATATAGATTAAAAAGGAAGTATCGGATTAAGGCATAAGCGCTGCAGCACAGCGTGTCCCGTCAGCTGAGGGCATCCAGAGATGAAGTAAAATTAATTTACAGTGATAGACTATTGCATTTTTCAATGCAAAATGAAAGTATATAAAAGTATGCTGAGCTATATCTTTTAAAAGGGCTTAATTATTATACAATATACTAGATAGTTTTTTTATCCTTCATTTTAAATCGTTGACCCTGGTAATTCTGATTACAATGACACGATATGATACTCACTTAAGATCTGTACAAGAAATCGCTTTGTGAGTGGGTTGTGATCATTGATGTTTGTCGTCACTCAACAATATATCAGTTATAATATGTCGTGGTGGTCAGTTTTATTGGTGGAGAAAAAAACACGTACTCACAATGCCGCAAGAAGATGGTAGAGCTTTAGCTAATGAAGTTGTGTCTAGTACACCTCGTCATATGTGGAAATAATTAAACTCCAAACTGAGGAAAATATGAAACATGTGGAAAACATAAGGATTAAATGTGATATGCAAAGGTCAAAACCTTTTTTTTCAGATTTACACATTTTTAGATAGTGATTTTAGTACCTTTATAGAAAATCGTTATAATTTTCAATTTCCTCAATCGTTTGTGCGACATTTACAGGTAAACTTACCTTTTTTAAATATCAATCCTGCTTATTCCCCTTTCAAAATCTCCTGTCGCGACGTCATTGGTGTCATGTCTTTTTTCTATGGGGACAAAGATAAGCATACCATATTCCTTATTTGTGTGCAAAACGGTTGGGCGGGTGGACATCGTTAAATTTACTGTTAATAAAGCTTACGTTAAAAGGTTAAGTATACTAATTTAAGTAATTACATTGTAAACTTATGAGAAAAAGAGGGAATATAATACCGTGGTTCTAGGATATCCTCCCATGGGTTCATCGTGCATGTCTTCAAAAGTGAAATATTAAACAGTTATTTCCGTGCTATGACGGGTTTCGGTATAAGACGTTTGGAAAATTTCAAATTATTTTCGATCTGACCTTAAATTTGTGTCTTTCCTTCCAAATGTAGATTGTAAATATTATCAATGTATACCAAAAAAGAGGTGGCCGTCCAGATTTCAAAGCGGAGATGTACTTATATTTTGAAAACATTATTAGCCCCTTCCAACGCACTTCTCGATGTCGAAATTTGGTTACATCACCCCTAATTGCAAAAATATCTTCCTGTCTAACACGTTGCTCGTTTGTTTTTATGCTAAAAATAGACCACAAAATGAATAGGTATATTCGTGTAAATATTTGGCTATTATCTTAGCTATCCAAGATAGCACAATGGCATAACACCGAAATTATTTACGCCGAAATTCTTCCTTGGCGCTGATATTTACGAGCAACATTTTTATTAATTTTTCATCTATTATCAAGTCGTCTATATGGTGTATTTCGCTTTGTTTCGTTGCGTGACAGGATTTTTATCTTAATTTTGCTCATCACCTGGACATAATATTTATTTCTTAAAAAAAAACCTTCCAGATCCCTCACAGAATCAAATGGCCATCCGCTAAGAGATGCATAGTCGGATCCAGAGGGGACATGTCTCCCTTTTTGTGCTAGATTATAGACTGATAAAACATATTTTAACAGAATATTTCCAGTTTCGTCCTTGTTATGGAAATGTCTCGATTTGCCTCTGATATACATGTACATTGTCGTACAGCGTCGCCTGTCGTCAAATGTGGAATACGGTACAATTATCTCTGTTGTCAGATTGTGAAATAATTTCTGTTTTGGTGAATCATGGTATCAGGCCTTCGTGTAGCTTAGGGGGCTCTACATATCCTCAAAAAAAGAAAGCCGGGAACTCACCATATAATGTATCATTTTTGTTCACGATATGCATTAGGTACTTTAGGGGACTCACATTATTTTCTATAGCGAATGGTAGTGGTTCCCTTAAAGTACACTAAGGCATCATAGGCCGGATCATTTACTTTTGGAGAATGGCATTATTTTTGTATGGTTAATGGTAGTGGGTCCCCTAAAATCGTAGAAATATATTAGGAAGATGATTTAAGCTTTATTGAATTTTGTTCTCTCTGAAAGGTGTAAAATGACACTTTATGGGGCGAGCCCCTTAAAGTAAATTTTGTAAATTACGACTAACGTAAATAAAGTCTTAAATGACTTAGTTTGTCAAGGGCATGAAATACACATCTCGCTGTTCACAATTCAACGATTACTGACAAGTCATAAGTATTTACATTTGATGTAAATATGCATTAAAGGGAGGAAAATGTGAAGGTTCGTGTACAAAAAACCAGAGTTACTAGTATTTATCATTTTTTTCCATATACAATATTATTTTAGAGAAGCCTATTTATAAATTCCCTGGCGAATATTGTATAAATGTAAATAAACAGTTAGAGTACAAAATTTCGGCTTGTATTTTTTTTTTTAATATTTTTTATTTCAAATTATAAACGTTTTTGTTTTTGTTTTTTAATTTATTCATTTATATATATATTTTTGTTAATGTTGATGTTACTTTGATCACTTTCATCATCAGCATATCGAGAAGCAGGAGACTGATAAGAACCGAATGTTAAAATTCTACAATAAACTATAAATGTACCTGTGTTTATAGATAACGGAGACATACTTGCCGTCGAAAAATTGTATTTTCAGCATTTTTATGTATCTTTATCGAGTAAAGCAATAAAATTAAATGCGCAAAGACCTTTGCATTTCACCTCTAAAAAGTAAAAAATCATTATTCACCTAATGTAAAAACTAGAGTGTGTGAGTTTGACACTAAATGAGCAATATTACAGCAATGGCTGGAACAAATTACATGTACGTTCGATGAGGTGATGGTGATGATGTTTGCTTTGTACAATACCAACTAGCTTAGTTGGATTATTATAGTGCTAGATCACTGCAACAACAGAGATGTTGCTCCACTCGGACATATTATTCTGATTTCGAGACAACCAGTCTTTGCTCTTACTCCTAAATGGTGCGTGCAAACAAATAAGTTCCATTTCATTTACTCAAACAATAAGTCCACGTTCATGTATTCAAACAAATAAGTCTCAATTCATGTACTCAACAATAAGTCTAAATTCATGTACTTGCATACAATGTAAATAAGTCTCATTTCATGGAAGTTGGATATACAACTACATGTGCAATCAGTGCCTATCGCCAATAAATTGGTGAGCTCAAATCTCACTCATTCCGATGTGTACTACATACAACAGTATGTAATATAGTTTGTCAATTACTTGCGACAGATCGTTGCGTTTCTCCGGGTACTCCGTGTTCCTCCACTAATAAAATAAACAGCCATGATATAAATGAAATAATGTTGAAAGTGGCGTTAAAAAAAATAACCCTAACATTAACTCCTTCTCAGTGTTTGTCCTCCAACGTTATCACGTAAGACATTACAGAGGGTACGGTCCTCTTTGACATACGAGTTATGCTGCTTATTAAAGCCATCGTATTAACTATGGTGTAAATATAAATTATTACATGGCATTGTTCATATCATACCCTTTATCAGCTCGAGGTCATGATATCAGCACGAAAGCCGATAGGCTCAAGGGATGATATATGGACGAGGGCTAATAAACTGCATGATATGAAAAATGACATGATATGATATGTTTATCATATACTTCAACAGAGGAAATAACTGATTTGTCATTTTGGCTAAAATTAATTACATGTATAAATAATAGAGCAAGACAATAATTTTTTAATGTACAAATCCAATAAATGCACGTTTTCTAGGCACTTTCAATATCATAAGAGAGAACTTGGTAATTAATAATTGTCTGTGCAAATATTTTATAAAACAGTTGAATCCGCCGTGTCTGTAAGCTTAGTTTTTCGGAAATCCACGAAGTGAACTTACGGACATTGACGGAAAGGCATATAATAACATTCCGGAAGCAGTTAATAAACTTGCTTTATCAGCCCGCTTGGGCCATTCTTGTGACATTGATTGAAAATAAACATGACTCCTCTTATCATTCTAAACAAAACTTTTATTACTGGGTATAATTTTAGCTTTATCATCCACAAGTATATGATAAAGAAGGGTATTAATACTGTTGTCTTTTACCAATCGATATTTATCTGTTTCAGATGTTTTGTCATGTGCTCACTTAAATCCATATTCTTTCGTGCTAAGCACAAAAGTGTGCACTGTCGTAATCCTGATTTAGTCAACAATTCCCAGTAAGGATATATATCCTAATTTAGTTCCTAACTAATGTTCTCCTGCCTCGGACATTGATTACCTTAGCTTATTTCGGCTCTCCCGTTTAGGTCCTTTGGTTTTATTGCTCCCAACGATTACTAAATTATTTGGTTTTTCAATATTTCCATCATGAACGTACCTGATGAAAGTTATTTATAAAACGGTTCGTGTGAACTAATTTTGATATCTATGTTTTGATTCGTCTCAGTTTAACAAATGTTTTCTCTACATCTATTTATAAATTAAAACATCACGATGATGATATTTTACTAGCTCATGGAGCACGAATAGCTTACCATTACAAAGCACATGGTCGTCACGTCACCTATCTTTAGCCACATGATGTATTATGAGCTTGCTGATTGTGTGTTGTCGTATTATATTCTCAGATAAATCACGTACACGAACATTAACACTAAATAATCATGACAACATTGGATAGCCGAAGTCGAATACCTTTTCTGGTCTTTTTTGTATTCAGTGGAAGAATGTGAGAGGTAATTCTTCGCTTAGTTGATACTGGTGGAATTGTTGACAATCACTCTTTATGTTTTTTTTTTAATCACAATAATCTTTAGCCAGTCTACTCTCCGCAAGCATATCTAAAGGCAGTAAATTCAATAGATATATCTGACAACAACTCTAACTCTCTCGGGAAAATAATAATTACATGTACTGAGTTCATGAACAAAGTTGTTTTAGCAAAAATATGAAAGTGCTCTTTGTTGTTTCTCCGCGAAGCAAGCAGCATTAAGGACAAAAGTAGTGCAGTGTCTTAAAATATATATTGTATGTGTTGTATGAGTCTTAAAACCGGAACCCCCCTCCCCCAGTTTTCACCGAGTACACTTAAACTATATATTTTTAGACGCTTCTTTAACTGCTTTAATTAATATTGTATAAATTCTGAAAAAAGGTAAAAGAAAAAAAGCACTTGTACACACACTAATTCATCGACGTATGAATTTTGAATATAACAATAAAATTATACAATTATATCTTGTTTAACCAATTTCTCGCATAAAGACAACAACGAATAAATGAGTGACTCAATCAATCAATCAATCAATCTATCAATCAATTGAGTGGTGTAAATAAATTCATGCTACATTTTAGAACGTCCATTCTTGATTGCCTTTTCAGTTTTCTCTAACGTTTATTATTTCTATTAGATCTATAGGTTAGTTATTGACTGCATGATATCAAAGGTAGTACTTACTATTACAACAATGCTTCGTTGTCTTTATATTTCCTGATGGGAGCCATGTGATTGTCCTTTTTCTGTGTTTGTAATATCGTCTTGTGTTGCCGTGCATAATGATGACAGTATTTGTAAAATTGCTTCACACGTGTTTTGTTTTCTTATTTATAGACCCGCATCTTTGATATTAAATTATATACACCAAGTAACATCGAAACAACAAAGCAAATATTCCAAGATCTAGCGTTTATCGATAGAAGTAAAGAATACCGATGGATTCAGCGCTAAGACCCGTATCACATTCATTTTAGGGTATGAGGTTCGATCATCGTTGAAGACTCTACTGTAATTGTGAAATACTGAACAGCAATAAAAGTGTCGTTCCTTTGCTTGAATTTACGTCTAAGTACAACCATGAATAGTCTCTCATGTACATTTATTTCCTCAGTGCCGGTGTGGTCGAGATTGTACGGTAGTTTGATTTATAGCTACCTATGCAATCAGTTCCTATCATAACTTACGTTGTGAGTTCGAATCCGGTTCAGGCGAGGAGTACTCGAAACAACATTATGCAATACAGTTTGTCAGTCTATTGCACCATGTGGTTTTCTCCGGGTAATCCGGTTTCCTCCACCAATAAAACTGACCGCCACGATATAAATGAAATATTGTTGAAAGTGGCGTTAAACATCATAGCTCCCATATCTTTTCTTACTAATTAAAGTGTCAGCTACATTTGTATATCCTGTCTATCAGATTTATTAATGGGACATGGAGGGTTGCAAAGAATTGACGTTGACATTCCCCAGCGTGGGTGAGTGTCTACAAGCTTTAACCATTCAGTTGGGTATTCGTGTTCGGATTCACATCAGTAGTTTTAAGTTTCTGATCATAAATCAACTAAGAAGTATAGGATTTGTGTTTATGTATTTCACGTGATCTCGTTATATTGGTTTATTTAGGGTATATCCAAAAAGGTTTTTCTTAATTGATGCATTACATATGAATCATGTAAAGAACATACGCAGTTGTTCACATTACATTAGAACATTTAGTTTGTTAATTTGTCTCTAGAATACTAAATCGATATGGGTAGATATGCTTCCTATGGAATACTTGTTTTATGTATCTGTTTTATTCGGTAAGTGGTAATGCTTAATATATATATATGTATATAATGAATATATACAGTTTGTTGTGAACTTTATTCAATTTTAAGTTTAATTACTATTGCAGACCAATCGAAACGAAATAAACATGGCCACCATGATCATGCACTGATTGCATAGGTATTTATTTAACTACGATACGATCACGACCACGACTGTCCTTTAGTTGAGTAATCCGATGTTACTAATGCACACGGATAGACACCTGACTTCGATTTATTTAAAAAGAAAAATGATTTATCCCAGATTGAGATACAGTAAGTCGACATAATTGTCACACACCTCCGATTTTCCCCAAAGTATGTCATGTAAAACCACAATTAAAAAAAACATTATTCAGAGGTTATTTTCTAAAACAAATTTCGCTGAATTGTTTGCTCATAAGAGCAAAACATTTTGAAGTTCTTAATAATCTCCGTATAATTTTGTGATCTTGGAATTTAAAAAATAAAATCACCATTGAGGAAAACTTTTAATTTGAACGGGACAAACTATTATACAATTGTAGTAATTATGACCTTCAACAATTCAATGTATTAAAAAACCATGAATCTTACGAACTAACTTATTTAAACCAACGAATCCGAAGGAATCAAGGAATAACATATCTATGAAGTCAAAATCATGGAAGAACATCAACATCTACATGTTATACCATGGTTTGTAAAAGTTCACTAGTCTTAAGTTGGTTACTGCATAAAAATATCAATGGAAAAATGCTTATTTATGTTACAAACTGTGCTTAAATCATAAAAAGTTGAACAATATAAATAGAAAAATTGCAATAAAACGATGACGACAAAATTTCAGTAAAATTTATCAAGAAATAAACTTTATATATAAATCTGGAAAAAAAAATTGGAAAATATCTAGGGACGAACAATTATGTCCACTTAGTGTAACTATAGACTTGAATATCAACGTTTAATTATGATGGTATGACAAATGTCTTTATTAAAAACAATCAAACAAACAAACAAACAATATATATCTGAGAGAGGAGAACATTAGTGTTAATAATAATTACATTATTACAGAACTGTAAATTTCAATAATAAATATAACTTATAATCCAAGTCTGAGTGCGAAGTACTGATTACTGAGCGGATGTATCCATCGGAGAATAACAGTCCACCACCAAAGGTGTAGATATCGACCCAGTGATCGTAATAGTAGTAACTCAGTAATGGAGTACGGACATTCGAAAAACAAAATGGGCGCATCCATATCTCGGAATCTAATCCATTTATGGTATGTCCTTTGATTTATGACTTTATATTACCCTCTCGATGATGGGGGATTGGTGTCAGACAACCTGGCTATGGTGTATCGTCACTACACAACTCTCGATACTTTTCAATCGACAGTCCAAAATCGTTGCCCCGTTGTCCTATATCTGCCTCATATATTTAAAGATTTTAGATTTCCCGTATAATGTGTGTGGCTTTGATCGTAAACAGATTTACAACCATGACAGGATTGCTGAATAATTAGCTTTGTAAAATATAGAAAAAGAAGATCGTCAGTCAAGTTCACAAATGCAACTTTCTGTTCTTAATCAGCATATATTCCATGGTTAAAAATAAGCTAAAGCGAAAAAAATATATTTGCACTGCCTATTATGATCTCTGCCACCTCAATGCAGAGAAACATATAACGTTTCTTTGCCACATAACGTCCTTTTATTTTTATTTGTAGGCTATGAAAGGTGTAGCTATTGTGTGTCCTGTTGTAGAATAAGTTATGCTTGGTATTGTACTGGTAAAGGGCTTAGCCTTCTGTTGGTTTTTTGTTGTTGTTTTTTTTGCAGGTTATGAAAGGTGTTCTTATGAAACGATTGACCATTATTGTGATACCGGCCTCTGTTGTAAAATAAGTGGTATTTGGTATTGTACTGGTAAAGGGTTTAGCACTTCAGATTGCGATTCATTTACTGAGTCAGTCAACGCTTAAATTAATTTAGTTGAGTAAGAGATCATGTCGTCATCCGTTAATATGATATAACGATCGCTTGGTTGGTTTGGCTTATTGTGTTTAACGCCACTTTTAACAATATTTCAGTTATATATCGTGGTAGTCAGTTTTATTGGTAG
>MJUT01064083.1:133875-146763 GCA_002080005.1 Gigantidas platifrons
GCTACTGCATTTGTCAATGCAGAACGAAAGTATAAGTATGCTGAGTTATATTTTTATTGTACAATATAATATACTGGATTTCTTTCTTATCCTTCGATTTAACTCGTTGACAAGGCAATTTTGACTAGAATGACACGATCTTATACTCACTTAAGATCTGTACAAGAAATCGCTTTGTAAGTGGGTTGTGATCATTGATGTTTGTCGTCACTCAACAATATATCAGCTATAATATGTGGTGGTGGTCAGTTTTATTGGTGGAGAAAAAACACGTACTCACAATGCCGCAAGAGAATGGTCAATATCAATTTAAGTTGTGTCGAATACACCTCGTCATATGTGAGAATCGAGCTCTAAAGTGGGGCGCATTTATTCTGCGCAAATCTGAAACATGTAGCAAATATAAGATTAAAAAATAAAAATCATGATTCACCTAATGTAAGCACTAGAGTGAGTGAGTTTAACGCCAAATGAGCAATATTGCAGCTATGGCTAGAACAAATTACATATACATTCGATGAGAAGAAGATGATGTCCGCTTTGTACTAGACCAGCACGCTTAGTTGGAATCCTATAGTGCTAGATCACTTAAACAACAGAGATGTTGCTCCACTCGGACGCATTATTCTGATTTAGAGACAACCAGTCTTTGATCTTACTCCTAAATGATGCGTGCAAACAAATATGTTGCATTGCATGTACTCAAGCTATAAGTCTAAGTTGATGTTCTTACATAAATAGGTCTCATTTCATGTACTCAAACTAAGTAAGTCTCACTTCATATACTCAAATAAATTATTCCCTGGTATATTCATGCACTCACATAAATCATAGTTTACTTTTGAAATATGAGACATGTTAAAATAAGTTAATTTAATTTGTAATTAACTTAAATAACACAAACATTTTTAAAATAAGTTAATTTAAGTTGTAATTAACTTAAATAATATCAAAGATATGAAAATAAGTTAATGTAAATTGAAATTAACTTCAATAATGCAAACATTTTAAAATAAGTTAATTTAAGTTGTAATTAACTTAAATAATATCAAAGATATTAAAATAAGTTAATGTAAGTTGAAATTAACTTAAATGATACACACATTCTTAGACATGTGTTACCATTGTAGAATAACAACAAGAAGGACGGGAATATGGACGACAACAACAGAATATATAAGTGATGTGTAAATAACATTGCAATGCTTAATCTTAAGTTCATTCCAAATTTTGTATTTATTTGAAATATTCATTAGTGTGTTGTTGTTTTTTTTTAATTTATACTGAAAAAGATACAATCAAACCTACCCATGTGGTCACCTCTATTAAGTAGTTACCTGTATTAAAAGGTCGTCTTTTTCTAGTCCTGTCATGGAACATTTATATGAATTGAAGCTCTTTCAAAAAGTCACATGTCTTAAAAGACCACTTTTCCTTTGTCCAAAATGGGACCTCTTAATACAGGTTTGACTGTAATACCTCAAAATTACTTATTCTTAATCTAGAAGGATACCTGGCTGTGATTAACGTCAGAACATTCAGCTAGAAAGTGTAAGAGGTAGATTTGTAACGGAAAGCGTAAGAGATAGAGTTTTAACTGAAAGTGTAAGAGGTAGATGTGTAACTGATTGTTTACGAGGTAGAGTTTTAACTGAAAGTGTAAGAGGAAGATTTGTAACTGAAAGTGTAAGAGGTAGATTGTTAACTGAAATTGTGAGAGGTAGAGTTTTAACTTAAAGTGTAAGAGGTAGATTTGTAACTGAAGATGTAAGAAGTAGAGTTTTAGCTGAAACTGTGAGAGGTAGAGCTTTAGCTTAAAGTGTAAGAGATAGATTTGTAACTGAAAGTGTAAGAGGTAGATTTGTAGCTGTAAGTGTAAGAGGTATAGTTTTAACTGAAAGTGTAAGAGGTAGAGTTTTACCTCAAAGTGTAAGAGGTATATTTATAACTGAAATTCTGTCTTTCTATGTTTTTCGAAGTTATTTAAGGTACAATAATTATATATATATATATATATATATATGTAATATATATAAGAGGTGAATGTTCGTTTTGTGGATAGTGGAGGAATTGTTGACTATCACTAAGATTAGTTTTTAGAATAATAATACAATCACAGAAGAGGGGACTCTTTGGTCGTGATCTTATGGAAGTTGGATTTACAAATACATGTACAATCAGTGCCTATCACCAATAAGTTGTGAGCTCAAATTTCACTCATACAAAATTATGTAATAAAATTTGTCAATTACTTGCGACAGATCGTTCGCTTTTTCCAGGGACTCCGTTTTCCTCCTCTAATAAAATTAACAGCCACGATATCAATGAAATAATGTTGAAAGTGGCGTTAAACACCATAACCTTAACATTACCTCCTCCGTGTTTGTCCCCCAACGTTATCACGTAAGACATTACAGAGGGTACGGTTCACTTTGACATGCGAGTTATACTGATTATTAAAGCCATCGTCTTAATTGGGGTGTAAAAAAAGGTATTAAAACTGTGTCTTCTACCAATCGATATATTTCTGTTTTTGTTTTGTGTTCACTTACTACCATATACTTTCCTGTTAAACACAACAGTGTGTACTGTCGTAATAATGATCTAGTCAACAAATCCCAGTAAGGATATATGTCCTAATTTCGTTCCTAACTACGGTTCTCCTATTTCGGACATTGATTACCTTAGCTTATTTCGGCTATCTCGTTTAGGAGGTCCTTTGGTTTTCTTACTCCCAACGATTACTAAATTATTTGGCTTTTCAGTATTTCCATCTTGAGCGTACCTGATGAAAGTTATTTAAAAAACAGTTCGTGTGAACTAATTTTGTTATCTATGTTTTTATTCGTCTGTTTACCAAATGTTTTCTCTACATCTATTTGTAAATTAGAACATAACAATGATGGCATTGTACTAGCTTATGGAGCATGAAAAGCTTACAATTACAAAACACATTGTCGTCACGTCACCTATTTTTTGTTTCATCAAGTATTTGTGTTTCCTGATTGTGCGATATCGTATTATATTATCAGATAAATCACGTACACGGACATTAAAACTAAATAATCACGACGAAATTTATAGACAAAGTCGAATATTTTGTGTTTGTTTGACTGCTTTCGTGAGAAAATGCCATCGTAATATTTCTATGTTGAATCATCAGATATATTGTCATGGTAACAGTTTCACTTGCCTCTGATAAGCGTTTCTGAAATGTTTTATTAGCGCAAACAAAGGCGAAATATCTATGTAATAAGCAGAATACCTATTTTTGCGTTCAATATATAAAAAATAAAGCTCTGATAATCGAACAATGATAATAATGCACTAGTTATCATCGCGCATTCGTCATTGACTGTGTTATTCGGTTAGTCGTTATTTATTATCGAAATTCGCAATGAAAGAATAGTTATGTTATAGATAATTTATTAAGCTGAGAATCAAGGATTCTAGTCCAGTCAATATATCACTAAAATGGCTAAAATTCAACACAATTGTTCGCTTATAGTAAAGTATATTTATTAGAAATATCATGTAATAGTACTCTCTTTATTGAAACAGATCAATTTGTGCAACTGTTGTCAGTATTAGGGTTGCGGTTGTAGCGTTGGTGGCTTTTGTTGCTTTCATAATAAAGAGGAAACAAACAAACGCCCGTCCCTCACCATTAGTCCGGTATCCATTGGTAGCTGGTGTATACAAGGTAACATTCAAAGTCATTTTGATTTCATATCAATACGATGAATCAAAAATCAAATTGCAAAATCTGTTTACGTTCCTTGGTTGGGCGGAGGGTTTGTTGTTTAGCACCAAATGAGAGCATTTTCAGTGACATCATGACCAAAATAAGTTTCTTATTAATGAGATTAGGATGTTTGTTGTATACCAAACATAACCCCCTTTTTGGATTTTTATGGTTCCGACTTACTGATATATTAGCACTCGTGTTGACATGTCGCTCTAATCGGATACATGGTCCTGACTCATAGTAAAACTGGTTGTCCTCATTCTCCATAAGGCCATGGGCTTATAATTTGGTTTGACGTCTCGACCGGGAATATAGCCCATGCTTCATCACTCTCGAAGCTAACCATTTTATCATTTAGGCGAATACACCTACTAAATGCAGCAAAGGGGTCGTCCGTTCCCCACAATACAGAGATGTGACTTGAAAGATGGAGTGTATCATCAAAATTAATTCAGAGTCCAATCATCAGTAATAAAATTAACAACAAAAATATCACACTGTCGAAACAGACAGACAAATCATAGAAAGAGGGAAATCGATAACACTAACACAAAAATACAAGACTGTTCACTTTCTTGACTTGGTACACGCTCTTCAATAAAAGAGGCCATGTTAACCTAATTTTATGGACCAAACCTCATCTCTTTGTGAACTGATGCAGTCACGTCACATGTTTTCCACTTGTGAGTAAAATGTCATATAACCGGAAGAAAAGCGTTATTATATACACCGTTATAATCTTGAACATTATACATAGCATATTCAATCGTTGTCATATGTTGATATTAGTTATGTCAAAGAAAGCCGATGGTCTCAACCATAATTGAAATATTAGATAGTAAACAAGACAATCCCAAGACATAGTAGGGAAACAATAGTCAACTAGAACGTAAATATAATTGTCGATGTCATCTTTCGTCATCTGTGCTTAATTATATACATAAAACACTCAAGAAAGTCATATAAAATAAGTAAATAAATATACTTATATAGTTCCTTGATACGTTAATAATAATAATATTTGTAATATTTAAAGATGCAAAGTAAAGGGAAAAGTAAAAAGAAAACACAATATGGATAGACAAAACCGGAAGCGAGAGCAACTGTGAATTCAACAAATTGAGTCAAAATAAAAAAAAATATGTGTAATATAATTTTGTTCAACGCACTACATTTTCAATTGAATTAGGTATAAATGGGAGCACACGAGACAGCACTGCCACATGCGCCTAGATATTGAATGATTGTTATATCAAACCAAGACGATAGGACGCGAATTCAGTAATAATGTACAACAATGATTGAATCTGCTATTATTCTGTTCACGATTTTGTTGTCATTCCTTTTTGTGATAGTATGTGCTCATTTTGAGTGGAAGTGAATATGTGCTGTTTTTTATAATTTTTTTATATATTGTTTGCCGTTGGAGATTCAGTTATCCATAGGGGGATGTTGGGATCCCATTAAAATCCACCACATTTTTGTGTCTGTCCCAAGCCAGGTTCTGGATTACAAACATCATAAGTCATGGTCTTTTTCTATTATGTGGAGGAATGTGAGCGGAGATTGTTCGCTTAGTTGATACTGGTGGAATTGTTGACAATCACTGTTTATGGTTTCTATTAATAACACTAATTTTTAGTCAGTCTACTCTCCGCAAGCATATTTAGGCGCAGTAAATTCAATAGTTATATCTGACAACAACTTAAAGTCATGAGTTCATGAATAATGTTGCTTTAACAAAAATATCAAATTGGTCTTTGTTTTTTTCTCCGCGAAGCAAGCAGCATGAAGGAGTAAGAACAATGACTATAGTAGTACAGTGTCTTAAAATATACATGTCTTAAAACCGGATCCCCACAGTTTTCACCGAATACACTTAAACTATATATTTTTAGACACTGCTTTAATTAAGCTTGTATAAATTCTCTGAAAAAAGGAAAAGAAAACAGCACTTGTACACACATCAATTCATCGACGTATGAATTTTGAACATAGCAATGCAATTTTACAATTAAATCTTGATTAACCAATTTCTCGTATTAAGACAACAACGAATAAATAAGTGACTCAATCAATCAATCTATCAATTAATTGGGTATTGTAAATAAATTTTCGTTACATTTTAGAACAACACCAAAGGCACAGACGACTAACTCTGATGTAGTGTCGTGTGGGACTTCATATTCTATAGCGTAGTTTTTACAGATGTATTGAGGGGATTTTAGGGTTATAGTGCTTAACGCCACTTTCAACAATCTTTCAGTTATATCGTGGAGGTCAGTTGTATTGTTGGAGGAAACTTGAGTACCTGGTGAAAACAACCGACCTGACGAAAGTCACTGAATAACTTTATCGCATAATATTGCATCGAGTACACCTCGCCATGAGCGGGATTTGAACTCACAACTTTAGTGGTGATAGGCACTGATTGCATAGGTAGTTGTAATTCGATCACGCTCACGACCACGACGACCCCTTAACGACGTAAAGATAATATGAATATCAAATGGGTTTTCATGATGTCTTTATAGCACAATGCTTTGTTATCTACCCTGTTTAATTAATAATCAGAAGCTGTAAATCGAAGAAGTAGTGACTATAAAAAGGGCAAAAGAAAAAGGACAAGCAATGATCTACAAAACATTACACAAAACAAACTTAAGAAATAAGTCATGGCAGGCTTAGAGTTGTGCAAATTTACAGATGGGCTGGGCCTTTATATTCTAATTTTACCCCGAGTGATAGCGAGGGGTAAGATTTAATCTTTCATGAACTGTATACACACGGCATTTGGTGGCTGTTCCATTTACCTCCTTCGGAAATTTTGAATTGATTTTGAATTATTTGTTTTTGAACGATATATTTTAAAACAAAGACATGGATGTTAACATGAAAAACATATTTATTGTGTATTTTCCAGCATAGAATTCCTGCGTAAAAACATTTTATTAAAAAGTCGGAGTTCATTCGTTCATCATTTCATCATTTTCGAGCGCTAACAAGATGGCGGAGCGAATTTGTCAAACATAATTTCGAACACTTGAACATCTTTTAATTGTCATGGATCACTGTTGTTGGACCAAAGTAAAGGTGATGGTTCCTCCAGATATGGTGGCATTTTGGAACATGTTCATTGCAGATAGTGTATTACGAGTGACATTGAGTGTTTGTGCACTGCTGAAACTGACATCATGTGTGTAATCTGTGTTTGACGGAACGGATGTAACTGAGGTTAGTGGGCTTTCATCATTTTGGTGCCTGGATGTAACTATCAAGGAATTTCACATTCCTATGGCCTGTCACGCTCATTATTGAAAGCAAATCTATCCCTTTGTGTTTTAAACCAGTTGCAACAGTTGCCCTTATGCAGTGATTGGCGTACCTTTTGGACAATCCACCAGAAGTTGATAGGTGTCCCATCCATGCACATAGTTTGCTTTTACCAATAGGCTATGCCGCGTACCATACATTTTTCTTAGGAAAAAGAAGGGCAAGTACGTTTGCTTCCATAGCAAAATGTTGGGGTTCGAATTCCCATCAGGAGAAATATTTTATATCTGTAGGGCATTTTCTAAATTTATTTGATAATTTTTAAATGCAGGTGTTTTATCAATGATTGTTTTTTTAAAAAGAATTTAATCTCGCCTTTTATTGCCAAGGCATAATTGTGCATTATACTGTTCATTTTTGTAACTTGGGACAATTTAGCACCCCAGGTTGTCTGTCTGTTGGTGGTCACTTCAGTTCTGGCTTTAGCAATGAAATCCAAAGTTTCATCAGAGGGGGCAGATTTAAATCTTGGTTTTACATTTACAACAGATGGTGGTGCTGGATTCTCCTCAATTTCAACATCCAGTAGGTCAATGTCTGATTGTGACAGTTCACCCTCCTCAATGACACTTGGCCTGAGGTCACTGGCACTGTCAGGCTGAATTTCAAAAATCTGGTGCATGTAAACAGCTTTAATTTCACCAGTTTCCATGGATTGAATTATGTAATGTCTGGCAAAATTATCATACGGCTTTTCATGGTTAATTTTATCTTGTACTTCTCATCCTTGTGCTCAACCGGCAAACCAATTTGCATTGGGGTAGCCATTTTTGTGTAACATACGACAGTTTAATATAAGAAAATAATAATAAAAACATATTTATTTAAAACTGAGGGGGAATTTTTATTTTAAGGACTTTAAAAATACGTTATATGCCGGTGCTTTGTTTGTTTACACTCGGTCGTCACGGTAATTTCACAGCGGGAGTTACATGGAACAGCCAGATTTGTTGTGTACCACACTTGCGCTAAATATAGAGATATTGAGTATTATCGTGTGTGCCGTGTCGTTTTATTGACGTCATATTAGAATATAGAATAAATGTGATAGAAAACCAAAGAGTCATTCAAGTGTGTATAAACGAGAGACACATACCACACTAATCAGAATGTTGTTACTGTCTTTCAACGGCCACCTCCAAATAAAACAATAAATATAATATGAAAATAGTATATTGATATAAATGACACTTTACAATGCACGAAGTTAGCTATAAAACACGATTTTTAAAAAGGATGGATACAAACATGTATTATTTAATTTATTTAAGAAAATATATTGATCAATCATAAATGTATTATTTTAAGCTGTGAAAAGACAAGTTTGAAGATACCAAAATGGGTGATTGGAGGAAGAATATATAATACAATGGACTACAGAAAAGGGACAAACAATTATATTTACATAGCATTACACAGAAAACTAAAGATCGAGCTCTACGAATCCCACTAAAACCCGGGATAAATTCCTGTGCTCCAGAAGAGTCAGCAGTTCCTTCTCTACATGTAACACCCGTCGTGTTTGTCTTGGTAGAATAAGTATGCATATATTAACATACAGATAAAATGTTAAATTGTTATATTTCATGTTTCCATAGAAGGATACCAGTTATAGCGGGTGTTCGATTCGTCGGACTTGTTTTCTTGTGCCTTTTGGTTCTATGTATCAAACGAAATCAGAGGAAGAATAATTGTCCATCTAATTCCCTACCAAATACAACTGGATCACAACCATCAGGGAAAACCCAGCATATCTGTTATGTACCAGGTAATAATTGTTACAAATTTGTTTGTTTGTTTGATGGTTTTTTACGCCACTTACATCAATATTTCAGTTTTATCGTGGCGGTCAGTTTTATTGGTGGAGTAAACCAGAAGAACCGGAGAAAACCACCGACCTGTCGTAAAGAAAACGAGCGAGAAAAAACAATGATGGTAATTCGTTTATTAGATTTTTACTTGTGTTGATTAAAAGAGAAACATATTATAGGTTGATTATACCATTGATATTTTAGTAAATATAGTTGTGCTATAATCTGATCAACATTTCAGGTTAGTTGAATTTTTCCATCATGGATCTATCCTTATATTTTAAACGCGAAACATTTAAAATCCCATCGATATTCCGCATCATATTATGTCACAGGTCACATTTTAAACTATCAATCAGCAATGAGACTTCAAAATATAGGAAATAAAATGAAAAAAATCACATCGTCAGAACAGTTCCAAAATCCGATTTGAGTGGTGAGTGATTGTTGTTTAACACCAATAAATGAACAATTTTTCAGCTATATGGATGAGATGATAATACATATGCTGTGTACTAGACCAAGATTGGAATTTACATAGTGCTAGCTCACTGAAATAAGAATTCGCTCCACTCAAACAGATTATCCTGATTCCAAGCCATCCAGTGTTTGCTCGTAATCCTGAATTATGGAGGCTTTGCAAAGAATCAACATATAACGATTTTATAGTCTTTTGCTTGACCCAAACGTGGCTCCAACTCACGATCTACCTGCAACACCCGTGGAGACTCGCTAGCCATTGCACGACATATGAGGTTCAAAAACAATTATGGAAATTCTAATAGATTTGATTGTGCTGCAATAACAAATACTGGTTTTATTTTAGGGACTAATGTTGGAGTTCATGTACAGCCCAACCAGACGTCAAGCGTAGGCTGCATGCTCTTACAACATGGAGAGCACACACAAATTGATAACTATGATATATCAAACATGCATCACAACAAACCAGTTGACCACCAACATCTGATAACTAGTGAATATCAATATGCATGCCAACCACCATCATGTACAAGAGCATGGAATATTGCTCAACCAGTTGGTGAATGCGAGCGATCGTAGTCAACTCCGATTTGACACAAAATATGATAAAAATACTTTATATTGATAAGGATAAGAAACAATTTTGAATATTTTAATCGATTACGCCTAGTTCACACAATAAGTTATTTTGTAAAAAAAAAAAAAAAATATGAATACAAAAAAAAATTATAAAAAAAGATTTAAGATACACAGTGTTTATGCAGAACAATATGTTTGGTTTATGGTGTTGAATGCCACTTTCAACAATATATCAGTTATATCGTGTCGGTCAGTGTTATTGGTGTAGGAACCCGGAGAAAACTACCGATCTGTCACAAGTAACTGACGAACTTTATCACATAATGCTGTATTGAACTGTCAACAAATCACTTTCTACAAAAATCACAGATATCAAAGGCATATAAATATACTTTTGATGGACATCATAGAAATTGAAAATACATTTATCCATTATGCTAAATATGTCCTCAAAAAACAAGGTTGCACAGAGGATATCATCTGAAACGTTTGAAGCTAGTAATCATTCATAAATTAATATTCGTACTATAGATAATATATTTATTGTCTTTATATCAACGTATAACGATACTTCTAACGGTGGTCTATTATAATTATACTAAGGTCATATATAATCAGTTTTTTTCATCCCCCTCGCAAATTTCATTGTAATTTAAATTAATTAAAATATTTGTCTAATGTTTAAGTATTTCTAACTCATCTGACGGCAACGACTCAGCATCATTCACAATATATCTTGCAATACTATGTCATTTTTCTCAAATAATGATCAATGAAATAATGTAATGTTTTTGTAATATATTGTCTACTTATGATTCATATATAACAGAGAAGACCCCGTACGTTTATAACTTGTGCTTGATCCATTGTCTGTATTTGTTTGACAATAAAATATGTTTAAAGTAAAGACTGTCTAAGTTGTAAAGGAAAGTTCCAGTTCATAGATCAAATAGAAAAACAAACAACTAGGAAGTATAGGATTTCGTTAAAATGGTTTATTAAGGGAATTTCTAGATATGCGTGTTTTTTATGCAGATCGGGGATTGGTATCTTACATACGTATCATGTAAAGAACATACGCAGTTGTTCACATTACATTAGAACATTTAGTTTGTTAATTTGTCTCTAGAATACTACATTGATATGGGTACATGTGCTTTCTATGGAATACTTGTTTTATGTATCTGTTTTATACAAACATTCGGTAAGTGGTAATGCTTAATATATAGTTAATGAATATATACAGTTTGATGTGAACATTATTCAATTTTAAGTTTTATTACTATTGTAGACCAATCGAATCGAAATAAACATGGCCGCCGTGATCGTGCACTGATTGCATATGTAGTTATAAGATAAGATAAAATAAGTTTTATTTGTAGTCGGCATGTTAAAAACAATACAGCACAAGCCGTAGTGGGCTTTTGACCGACATATTATTTAACTACCATACGATCACGACCACGACGGTCCTTTACTTGAGTAATACTATGTTACTAACACACATGGATCGACATTTGATTTCGATTTATTTAAAAAGAAAAATGATTTATCCCAGATTGAGATACATTAAGTCGACATAAGTGTTCCACACCTGCGATTTTCCCCTAAGTAGGTCATGTAAAACCACAATTAAAAAAACATTGTACAGAGGTTATTTTTTAAACAAATTTCGCTGAAATTTTCGCATATAAAAGCAAAACGTTTTGAAGTTGTTCTTAATAATCTCCGTATAATTTTGTGATTTTAGAATTTCAATAAAATCACCATTTAGCACAACTTTTAACTTGAACGCGACAACTATTATACAATTGTAGTAATTATTAACTTCAACAATTCAAAACTGTGATTAAATCATAGAAAGTTGAAAACAAAATGTGAAAATTATCTAGGTCCACTTGCTGTAACTATAGACTTCAGTATCAACACTTAATATAACGGTATGACAAACGTCTTTATTAAAAAACAAAAACAAAAAACAAAAAACAAAAAAAAAACGAAAAAAAAACAAAACTTAGATATCTAATTAATGCCGTTTAAGAGGTTATTTAGCGGAATTTAATTAAAGTAAATATTTTGTCTTTCTATCAGGCAGATAATGACAATTTCATTTTTAAGAGTCTGTTTCAGGAACCGAGAAAGACATTTAATTACATTACGTTGTGAGTTCGAAGCCATCTCAGGCGAAGGTACTCGACACAACATTATGTGATGAAATTTGTCTGTGACTTGCGACAGGTCAGTGGTTTTCTCCGGTTTACTCCACCAATAAAACTGACCACCACGATATAACTGAAATGTTGTTGAAAGTGGCATTAAACAACATAACCTTAATCCTAACCCGTTGAAGGACTCATCATTTATCCTTCCAAAATCAACAATAACATTACAACTGCACAATATGTTTTGAAGCACGCTAAATATATATCAACATGTAAAAAATAAAAAAAATGCAAACACATCCTAGGAGGACTAAATAATGTTTTAACAGAAACATAACAATGCTGGAGTTTGTGCTCTTTGAATTGAGAAGTGAAGCCCATCGTTATTATGTAAGACAACAACAACGTATGACAAACAATATACATACCTACTGTGTCATTATTTGTGCCCAGAAATATATTATTAAATGATTTTAAAAAACTGTATTTTACTTGAAACGTTTTATACCGTGCTGACAAAATAAATGCCATGGATTCCAAAATATAGGAATGAAAAAGTAGATATCAACATTAGTGCTCACGACGAGTTTTTGGAATAACCTTCATCATGTATGTTGAAAGTCAAAAGAGTAGAAAGCCAAATAATATAGAAGTATTGGCGACCAAGAAACTCAAAGGGCGTCAACAATATAGTCATAGTCGGCGAGCAAGAAACTCAAAGATGCTAAACAATATAGTCATAGTCAGCGAGCAAGAAACTCAAAGGGCCTAA
>MJUT01064083.1:155229-185139 GCA_002080005.1 Gigantidas platifrons
ATAGTATAATATTAATAAATTAATTATAATATTTGTAATATTTGAAAGATGCAAAGTAAAGGGAAAAGTAAAAGGAAAATATAATCCGGATAGACAAAACCGGAAGTGAGAACAGAAGTCTCGCAAATGCAAACTTCTTCTCGATGTTGATATATATCATGAAATCCTCACTTAAAAATGTCTGTGAATTCAACAAATTGACTCATAATAAAAAAGACTATGTGTAATGTTATTTTGTTCAAAGCACTTCATTTTATATTGAATTAGGCATAAATGGGAGCACACGAGACAGCACTGCCACATGCATCTCGATATTGAATGATTGTTAGATCATACCAAGACGTTGGGACTGCAAACTCAGGAATACTGTACAACATTGATTGGCTCTGCTATTATACTGTTCATGTTTTTGTTATCATTAATTTTTGTGATAGTATGTGATCATTTTGAGTGGAAGCGAATATGTACTGTTCTTTTTTCATTTGTTTATATATTGTTTGCCATTGGAGATTCAGTTATCCATAGGGGGAGGTTGGAATCTCATTAAACCCCGCCACATGTTTGTGTCTGTCCCAAGCCATAAAGTCATAAGTCGTGGTATGTTTTGTATTCAGTGGAAGAATGTGAGCGGTAATTGTTCGTTTATTTGATACTGGTGGAATTGTTGACAATCACTGATTATGGTTTCTATTAATAACAATAATATTTAGCCAGTTTACTCTCGTAAAGGCAGTAAATTCAACAGTTATATCTGGCAACAACTTTAACTCTCTCGGGAAAAATAATTCACTGTACTGAGTTCATGGACAAAGATGCTTTAGCAAACAATTAGCAAAGAAAATATCATTATTACGATGACTATTATCAATGATTCTTGTACACTGGAAACTACATGGTAAAACTATTTTGGTGTGAGTTTTAAATACCAACAAATCGACAAATTCTGTGTTTTATGGTAGAAACTAAATATTTAAACTAGGGGGTTATGGTGTTTCACGCCACTTTCAAAGATTTTTCAGATATAAGGTGGCGGTCAGTTTTATCAGAGTACCCGGAGAAAACCACCGACCTGCCACAAGTCAATGATAAACTTTATCACATAATGTTATATCGAGTACACCTCGACTGAGTAGGATTTGATCTCACAACGTTAGTGGTGGCATGCACTTATTGCATAGTTAGTTGTAAATCCAACTATCATACGATCACGACCACGACGGCCTCTCAACAACAGTTAAACGACATGAGTTATAAAATGAAAAGCCAAAATACCACACTGTCGTAAAAATTCAACAATAAAATACAAACCACAGAAATAGGCAAAACCAATACCCCTAACAAACAAATACATGACCGCTTACTTGTTGGTTTGGTCAGGATTAAACTAGTTTAACGGGTTCAAACCTCTCTTCCTGGTGAAGTGAACAACGTAATGTAATATTATTCAAAAAGTCATCCATAACATTCACAATAAACAGAACATATTTCATTACAAAGGGGGTCACTCCTTACACACGGGCACATGTACATGGACATGTGCCACTGGAATGGCCCAACTGTTTCTGCATCTGTCATACCAAGACGAATAAGACATGTAATTAAAGCTAAAGGTCATGTTACTAAATACTGAATGTTTGGTCAGTATAATGTTATTTATCATGAAGTTATAGCTTATCAAATATCAACAAACTTCGACCGCGTAACTTAGCGTGACCTCGTAAACGTGAAACACTTTTGTCACATAGCTGTATATATCATTGGGGCGTAAATATTCTACTTTAATATATCATTGGTTTGTAAATTTGATCTTGCATGTAGACTATGTAAATGGCTCCAATTTCTACAGATGCATAACTTCTTCATTGCTTAGACTAATTTTTTTTTATATTATAATTTGATCGAATATGATAAAATAAATACATGTATCAGTTCTTAGTATTTTTGTTGGTAAGTGATATTCTGCAAACTTGATTTTAATCTTATAAAATGAATAGCTCAGCAATAACTGCACAATATGCAGGGTTTGATGTCTGGCGCCACTTTCAACAATAATTCACTTCCGTGTCTAGTATTCACTTCAATCATATTCATGTCAGCTATTAATTATACTATGCTTACTTGTTATTGTGAGAGCTGTTGTGGATTACATGGAGAGGACGTTTGCCTGTTGGGTAATGATGCAGGTGGCCAATGGACACACCCACATAACTGCTCAATGTGTCATAATGTGTCGGATTGTGGTGTCCTCTCGATGTGGTTGTCAGGTTATGATACGGAAAGCATGACCGTGGACCATCGTGGGTACCGTGTTTGGAGGGTGCCACGCTCCTTGTCCGTTAATCACCTGTTTTCTAGATTTCGAACGAAAAGGCACATCGTAGCCGTAATCTGCATATTTTTCTAGTGACAGTCAAAAGTAGTTGCATCGGTTGGCCCATCCCTATCTCTTTTCTATCTGCATTTTGTATTGTTGACTTTGTTCTCGTCCTGATTATAACTGACATGCTGCTAGCTAGATGTTAATGTTTATAATGTTGACCTTGTTCTCGTCCTGATTTTAACTGACATACTGCTCACTAGACGTTAATGTTTATAATGTTGACCTTGTTCACGTCCTGATTGTAACTGACATACTGCTCGCTAGACGTTAAGCAATAACTAATCAATTAATTTATGGAGCAATAGCAATTGTTCATGTTTAGCTATTTATGAAACAATTGTTTTCGGGTATGACGTACAACAGTTAACAATATAATATATTTCCTAGAATACCGTCCTACCATATATATATTTGATTGGTTTGGTTTGGTTTTATGGTGTTTAATGCTGCTTTCAACAATAGTTTAGCTATATCGCGCAGGTCAGTTTTATTGGTGGTAGTTGTAAATCTAACTACCATGCGATCACGGCCACGAGGGCCCCTTATACATATTTGATTACAGAATAATAACGATTGCATTTTGGTTACTTTCTAATGTAATTTAATTTCCATTCTTACTAACACTATACTAGTGCCCAAGATGAATTACCTTTCAGATGATGTTCGTTTACCAGTAACACGAAGGGTGTGATTAGTGGAGCAGTAACTGCTCGCCCTTCTGAAACACTTGATGTCACCCCCAGTTATTAGTGAGGTTCGTGTTGCTCGATCTCTAGAATTATACAACCGACACCAAATATAGTGAAAAACGTTTGAAGATACCAAAGCGGTTATCACAAGTCGTAATTCTAAGACGAACAGACAATACAATAACCATAGGAAAAAGTTATAAAGAACAAACAATGAATTACGATAATACTACACAGAAAACTAAAGATTGTGAGCTACACGAACCCATTGAAAAGGACGGGGGATGAACACAGGTGCTCCGGAAGGGTCAGCAGTTGTTGTTCTTCTTGTAACACCCGTCGGAGTACTATTAAACGTCATAAACATCATCTGATATGAAAATCGTCTTGGACACCTGTATACGTAAATAAATACAAAGAACATTATTAAACATGAATTCCCGACAAAAATAATAGAAGATTAAACATTCTTGCTAACAGAACACAAGATTACAACAACACTGATGTTTAGGTATTGTATGGTAGTTAAATTTAAATCTAGCTAGTTGAATTTAAGAAGAGCTTGAAGATACCAAAAGCGCAACCAGAATCTGTATATCGAAGAAGAACACCCAACACAGTGGCCAAAAGAAAAACTACAAAAGGACAAACAACGATTAACAAAACATATATATAGAACTAAAGATCGAGTAACACGAACCCCACTAAAAACCGAGATGAACTCAGGTGCTCCGAAAGGGTAAGCAGTTCCTAGCTATGAAACTAACAACAATCGACATATTGAGAAAAGTTTGAAGATATCAATAACAAACCATACTAAAACCCGGAATGAACTCAGGTACTCCGGAAGGGTAACAGTTCCTGTTCGACCACATGCAATCCTTTTACAATGCATAAATATGTTGTACGTGTATAAGTAAGCAAACGACATAGATTTGTTACTAAGTGTCCTGTACAACGATTCCTCATTTTATGAAAAGAAAGTACATGTATAAACAGTTATGACCACCAATTCTACCAATATCAACAAAACGAACAATCACCTCTTATTTTTTTTCATAATTTGTTTTTTATTTTCTACTTCCACATTACACATATAATATATTACAGATATATTTAGCAGGACAGTGTCAGTCATTACCTATTAGCATTACAAAACATTGTCATACATTGTACATTCAAATACATTAATTGCTTGTGTTAGTTTAAATAATTAACTAATGAAAAATATATCATTTTCAAAAGGTATAATTTTCGAAATAGAAATTACATACTTCGTGAGCTTAGAAGTGGTTTTCAGCAAATTAAATACTTCATAAACTTAAAAGTGGTTTTCATCAATAAATGAACTATATTTATAATATACAATACAATGCAATAATAGTTATTTTGGATACATTTTCTCACTATCCATATGTGTGGTGCATCTATTTAAAATTTGTCTAGAACAGTATATATTTTGAGTTACTTCCTTATACCAATATTATCTTCTACGTTTTATTACTATCACTGGGTCGATACCTCTGCTGGTGGACTATTAGTCCCCGAGGGTATCATCCGCCCAGTAGTCAGTGCTTCGGCAATGACATGGTTTAATAAATCTATGTGTTATTGGAATTTACAGTTTCTAAATAATGAAAGTATTATTAAAACTAAAGTTCTCCTCCCTCAGGCTTATGTGACCTTAGCCGATTTTGGCGATCATATTGAGGCCCTTTGGTTTACTTGCTCGCAAAACTTTTACAATTATTTGGCTTTCCAACCTTTCGATTTTGAGCGTACCTGATGAAGGTTATTCCAGAAACGCGTTATGCACACTAAATTTGATTATTATTATCTTCCTATTTCTTCACAATCCTTTCTCGTATTGCAGGGGTCTGATAGAAAGAGGCAAATTTAATTTCAGTTTCATATGTGCGTTTTAATATATTTATTACACCTGATGCACATGGTTTTTGTCCAGAAAATCTACAAGAGTAGATATAATACTTAATCAGAACAATGATTAATAGAGTAATCAAGCATGTCTGGTCCAAGTATTATATGTTGTGCTGAAATAGGAATTTCTACATTAAGCTTTTATTTTTAATATTTCTGCCATTTACAACCATAGACAATATTACATTCCCAGAATAAGTGTAAAATTGTTTCTTTTGTTTCATTACAAAAATCACATAGTTGGAACTCTTTTACTTTACATTTAAACAGAAGGAAATTAGTACACAAAATTCTATGCAATATTTTGCATAGAAAAACATTAAATTTATTGGGGTTTTTTGTACAATTTTGTATATCAGATGCCAGTTCACAATTTCTGTATTTAATTCCTCTTTCCATCTTTCTTGTTGTTTTGTTGATGGTTCAAAGTGGTTTTACAAAAATTTTCTGTAGAAATATTGGCACGATTTCTTGTTTTCATTTACATATTCAAAATTGTCACAAGTTATCACTGCGATTTTTTCTTGTAAGTTTAATTCTAACCTTCCAAATTTATAGTATCATATGTAAAATTCCCATATACTGTAAAAAGGACAGTTCTATCCCATAAATTTCTTGTAATCGATTGAAGGAAAGGAATTCATTATTCTCAACAAGTAAATCATTTATAACAAATATTCCTGCATTTATAATAAAAAAAAACCAATGGCATTATCAATGTTTTACTTTTTATTAAACCATATGGATTGGGTAAAAATATTTACAGGAATATCATCACTTTCTGACCTCTCCCTTAATTTTCCCCAGGTTTGAACGATATCTGTCCAAAATCTGTTAAAATGTGATGCGACTTTTTAGAGTGCATATTGGTCTAACATCCATATTTTATCCGCCCCATATTTATTATTCTGATCAATAAATAATGTCTTCCATGGAGCTAGTTTAAGGGGTCCAATATTTTATTTATCCATACCATTTTCAGTCCGTTACAAAAAGATTCTATATTTGGCATTTTAAGTCCCCCTCCTCATACTGGCCAATAATAACTTTCCTATTAATTTTGTATGGCTTTCAACTCCATAAGAGTGAATTAAACATGCTCTGTATTTCATTTATTATTTTATCTGAAAGATTGGGCAAAACAGTGAGACATTGGCCTTTCTAATGATTGTATTACTGTAATGTTTCCCATATAACCCAGATCCCAATAATTCCATGAATTTAACAATGTTCTTATTTTTTTCAATTTGTTGTTTAAAATTTATAGCTGTTTTGTCTTCAGTAAAAAAGATCATAGTGAACACCAAGTAATTTAAATGTTCCCGATTGGTTCCATTTTAAATTTTTTCCTGGCAATAATCTTTCTTTTGAATGTATTTTTGACCCTATCCATATGGCTTCATTTTTTTTGACGATATGCTTTTAGTCCTGCACGTTCTGATAATTTATCTAAAATATATAGAGATTTTCTAAGCGAATCATCACACCCATCTAAAATAACAGATGAGTCATCTCTATATTGACTAAGTTATTTATTTTCATTCCATTTATACTAGTATCATTTTTTATTGCTGCGCTCATTAATTCTAATGCCAAAATGAAATCATTAAACACAACAAGACTACGACATGCGACGTTGAAAATCCAGGTCCTTACTTGAGACATACACAAAACAAAACGGGATTATACCTGTTAATGGGATCCCAACCCTCCCCTTTTGATCACTGGATATTCATTGGCAATATGTATATACATAAACAAAGGATAAAATCAACCTGCACAGCTTCGCTTACACTCAAAAAGATCACATACTATCACAAAAAACAATGACAACATAAACATGGATACTACAATAGCTGGGTCAGTGAATGACAACATAAACATGGATAGTACAATAGCTGGGTCAGTGAATGAAAACATAAACATGGAGAGTACAATAACTGGGTCAGTGAATGCTGTAGTTGACTGACTACTAGCTATGAAGCTAGAATATGTTGATTAAAGATCATTACTCTTTAAACAAAACTAAATCATAGTTGATACGTTTAACATATTTGATATAAATTAGTGATGTACATTCAAAGAAATTAATGGTGTTCTTGGGAGACCAGAATAAATAGGTAATCAAATTGTTGGAATCAAATATTAAGCAAAGATTAGTAATATAATATGAAATGAAATATAAATGTACTATCTTAATTGCTAGTTGGACGTACTAAAGTGAATTTGCATCAAACACTGAACTATCGTTGCTAATTCAAAGCCTTTACACAGCATCGGTTGTGTAATGGTTAGCGTGCTCGCTTCGAATGTGGTATCTCGTGGATTCGATCCCCGATCAGGTCAAACCAAAGACTATGACGTAGGTATCTGCTGCTTCTCCGCTAAGCACGCAGCATTAAGGAAAAAGGACAAAGACTGGTTGGCATGTAATCATGATAATGTGTCTGGGTAAGGCGATATCCTTTTAATTTTTATTGGATGCATTTCATTTATAGCAGAGCAAGACTATCAATATATAAAATAAGACAAAATACAAAAACAGATTTAAAACGTTTTTTTCTCCTCACATATACCTTGTAAAAATATACAGAATATGCATACCAATATTATACCATGAGAAATGCAAATGAACTCTTTGAAAGTATTTCATAAAAAAAAGTAATCATATTATACTTCAAAATAACATTTCTCTAAATTTAATTTAATAAATAAATAAATAAATATTTTATTATAGTGTCACATATTTGATCATTCATAAAAATATTAAACGGTGTCATCAGTACAACAAAAAGTTAAAATACCCAGCCTAAGAAAGACTTACCAGACACTTATATATGTATACATTAAAATTCAGAACATTGTATATAAAAGGGCATAACAAAATTTAAAAAAGAACAGATTTCTTAAACGTGATTTCAAACTAAGTAAAAGGTTTTGAAAATAAAATTCAAAGTAAATCAAATGTGATAACTGGTATCTTCCATTTATATTTCTCCTATTAAAATTTCGCCATTTCTTACTAATACTTATGAAAGGTAATTGTTACCATAAAAAATCATTTATCGTTAATTTATCTAAATGAACTTTAGCCTTCTCTGATAAAATAAGTGTATATGACAATGTAGACTGGATTTCGTCACAATTCATTAAACTTATAAATTTAACATCAAAGTTTTAAAGCAGAAAATGTCTTTAGTCTTCCAACTCGTCTGATCGGCACATATAGCATTTACAGGGATTTGCAGACGGACATATCGACCAGTCTAGATGGCCAGCGGCAAAGACCGGATACGGATCAGCGCCGTAGCACGACGGATTGCCCTCGGTAGTTGTATTTTGACGTATTTAGCTGTCTCTACAGAAGTTTTAAACAATCTGAAAGTACGGAGTTTATTTCCATTTATATTGTTAGAGTCATTAAACAATTCAGGCACAATTCTTCATTATCTAACTGAGTCAGTTTTTCTTGAATAATTTTCATGGCTGTTTTATTTACAATAGAAGTGTCATTTACAATTGCTGACACGTTGATATAGTTGATGGAATTATTTACAGTAAAAAAAACACCACTTTCGTCTCCGGGCCGTCTGAATACAGTTTATAACAGACTATTGTTTAGTCCCCCATTTATCGGCACCGTAAAATAAGACAGATTCAACCATCGTTGTGTAAAGTTTCTTTATTTTTCATTTTAATTTGTCATTCCGCCGGCACAAATTAACTTTCCGTGTAACGCACAAAGCTCCCTGCTAGCGGACTTTGGAAGTTCTTTAGCGCATTTGTCCATTTTAATATTAATTTTTATCAAACATAAAAACGAGTAGTAGGTGTTAGGACAATGGTGTTTAACGCCACTTTCAATAATATTTCAATTATATCGTGGCGGCCACTTTTATTCGTGGAGGAAACCGCAGTACCCGGATAAAACCACCGACCAGCCGCAAGTTACTGATAAACTTTTTCACATAATGTTGTATCGAGTACACCTCTCTTAAGCGGATTTCGAGCTCATTACGTTAGTGGTGATAGGCACTGATTGCATAAGTACATGTAGTTATAAATCCAATTACCATACGATCACGACCACGACTGCCCCTAAAAAACAAGATGTGAAAAAACAATATAAACACAAGTAATGGTAAACTAACATTAGTGTATCATATTGGTGAATACGGATATTGTATCATATTGGTGAATACGGATATTGTATCATATTGGTGAATACGGATATTGTATCATATTGGTGAATACGGATATTGTATCATATTGGTGAATACGGATATTGTATTATATTGGTGAATACGGATATTGTATCGAATATTCACTTTTATTGTAAATATTGAAAGAATTCTATATAAAGAAGCATCGAGCGCGGTAGATCATGGGTTCGAGTCCCGATCGGGTCAAACCAAAGACTATAAAATTGATATATGTTGCTTTTCCGTGTTGGTCTAAAACAAAGCGGATATAATCGTCATCATATCATCCAAATGTAACTTGTTCTCGCCAAAAGGTAGCTGAAAAAAAAATACTCTTTTGGCGTCAAGTAATAATATTGAAGCGAAACAGCATTTCATAATTTAGAAGATCCTGTTTTATCATTTTTTTTTTAGTATATGATTAAAGAATTAATGGAAATTAAAATGTTATGGAAATGTACACTAAATAAAGACAACATACCATCATAAATGATGTTTAAATGTTTTAAAGTGTACTCTTCACTGATTCAGACAATGTCTATCATATTTGACAATTTACACAGATGGTAGGTAGCAGCTAATTAACGGTGCTCCATGTAAACTTCCGCAAAATGTTATTAACGATATAAAGGTTTTGTATATCAATACAATTCTAATCAAAACGGGTATTTCCCATCCATGTTTTATGGCGACGTAATTGCAATTGAAAAGTACAAATCTGACAAATCTAAAAACATATTTGTAAAGGCTATGAGTTAGTGAGAGTTGCTTAGCGCCAACACAGCAATTGTTCAGCTATATCATTGCGAAAAGAAGTTATTTTTCAATGAGATGATGACGATGCCCTCTTTGTACTAGACTAACATGCTTAATTGGATTTTTTATAGTGCCAGATTACCGTAACAGCTGTCTGCGGGTAGACATGTCGTTCCACTTGGACACATTATACCGATTCCGAGCCAACCAGTCGTTGTTCTTTCTCCTTAATGCTTCGTGCTTAGTGGAGAAGCAACAAATACAACTTATAGTCTTTGGTTTTACCCGAAATGGGCTCGAACCCACTAGCTACCATACTCGATGCGAGCATGCTAACCACCGATGGTGTGTAAAGGCTATGATTTAGGATCAGTGTTTGATGCAAATTTACATTAGTAGGGCAAACTAACAATTAAACTAGTACATTTATATTTCATTCCATATTATATTACTAGTCTTTGATTATTATTTGATTCTAACATTTCGATGACCTATTTAATCTGGTCTCCTACGAATACCATTATTATTTTCTTTATATGTTCATGACTAATTTATATTAAATATGTTTAAACTATCATTTATGATTTGTTTTTGTTGCTTAAAGAGTAATGGCATTAATAGTCAACATATTATATCTTCATAGCTAGTGGTCAGTTAACTATGTCAATTCAATGATCCTTCTTTTGTAGTGAAGAAATATTTCCTATTTATTTTGAATCGCTTTATGTTATGAATGAATATGTAAATACTATTACATTACGTTCATCACTTCACCAAGGAGAGAGTTGTGGGCTTATAGAACTAGTTCAATGACAACTCTTTTTATAGAAGTACCTGAATCAAACCAGAAAAGTCAGCGGTCATGTATTTATGTGTTAGGGGTAGCGATTTTTTCTCTTTCTGCGACATTGATTTGATTTTTGAATTTTTACGACAGAGTGGTATTTTGTTTTTCATTTGATCACCTATGTCGTTTAACAGTTGTTGAGTGGTGATCGTGGTCTTGATCATATGTTAGTTTGATTTACAACTACCTAATCAATAGGTGCATATAACAACAAACGTTGTGAGTTCGAATCTTGTTCAGACAAGGTGTACTCGATACAACATTATGTGATAAAGTTTGTCAGTGACTTGCGGCAGGTCAGTGGTTTTCACCAGGTACTCAGGTTTCCTCTCCCAATAAAACTCACCGCCACGATATAACTGAAATATTGTTGAAAGTGTCGTTAAACACCATTACCCCTTATCTTAAATCATTAGCTTCTACCATGAAACAGAACATTTATCGATTTGTTGATACATATTAATTATTAGTATATTTTTTCGCAAGACAAGGATTATCAGGTCCATATCAGATGAGCTCGAAGAGCGAATCTGATATGGACCTGATAATCCTTGTCTACCGAAAAAAAATACTAATAATTTTTTTATCGGTATTTTCACAATTTTAACACAGCTTTGTGAAATTTTTGTTGTGTTTTGAAAATTTTTTTAATAATAATTTTTTTTTTATTGGTAATTTCACAATTTTAACACAGCTTTGTGATTTTTTGCTGTATTTTGACCCTTTTTTTAAATGAAACGTTTAGTGACGTCACGTTAGACCGCGCATGACAAATGACCAACAGCTGATAATTTCTTGTATCACGAGTCGGTGGTCAACTGAACGTTGTTACTAAATTTATCGGGTAGTAAAGATCAAAGGAAACTGTAACAAATTACCGATAAATGTATTTCAAACTCACACCAAAATAGTTTTATTACGTAATTTCTAGTGTACAAGAATCAAAAATGTATAATAATAGTCATAATAATAATGATATTTTCTTTCTTCATATTTTTGCAACCGTTTTCATGAACTCAGTACAGTTAATTATTTTTTCCCGAGAGAGTTAAAGATGTTGTCAGATATAACTGTTGACTTTACTACCTTTTAGAGAGTAGACTGGCTAAAGATTATTGTTATTAATAGAAACCATAAAGAGTGATGGTCAACAATTCCACCAGTATCAAATAAACGAACAATCACCGCTCACATTCTTCCACTGAATGCAAAACATACCACGACTTATGACTTTAGTAATCCAGATCCTGGCTTGGGACAGACACAGAAACGTGGCGGGGTTTAATGGGATCCCAAGTTCCCACTCTGGATAGCTGATTCTCCAACGGCAAACAATATATAAACAAATGATAAAAAAACAGTACATATTCGCTTCCACTCAAAATGATCACATACTATCACAAAAATGAATGATAGCAAAAACATGAACAGTATAATAGCAGAGTCAATCATTGTTGTGCATTGTGCCTGAGTTTGCGGTTCGATCGTCTTGGTTGGATCTAATAATTATTCAATTTCGGGGCGTATGTGGCAGTGCTGTCTCCTGAATTCCCATGTGTACCTAATTCAAAAGAAAATGTACTGCTTTGAATAAAATTATATTACAAATAATCTCTCTTATTATGACTTGAATTAATTTGTTGATTTCACAGACATTGCAACTGAGGATTTTATCAACATCGAGAAGAAGGTTGCCATTACGAGGCTTCTGCTCTCGCTTCCGGTTTTGTCTATCCGGATTATGTTTTCCTTTTACTTTTCCCTTTACATATGACAATATATTATGTATAATGTTCAAGATGATAACACTCTATATAATAACGCTTTTCTTCCTGTTATAAGACATTTTACTCACATGTGGAAAACACTGGCGTGACCGCGCAGTTCACAGACAGATAAGGTTGGGTCCATAAAACTATCTTAACACGGCCACTGTTAAATGAAGTGCCTGTACCAAGCCTAGAAAGTGAGCAGTCATGTATTTTTGTGTTTTTCTGTTGTGTTTTGGAACTGTTCCGACAGTGTGGTATTTTTTGTTGTGCATTTTATTTCTGATGATTTGACCCTGAACTAATTTTGACGATGCATTCCAGCTTTCTAGTCACACCTCTACAGGTATATGGAATGGAACGGACAACATCTCTGCTGAAATAGTAGGTGTAATGATATAATGGTTAGCTTCGAGAGCTGTCAATCGTGTGTTCGATCCCCAGTCGGGACGTCAAACCAAATTATAAGCCCATAGTATTTTAGAGAATGAGTAAAGTCAGTTTCACTCTGAGTCAGGACCATGCTTCCGATTAGAGCGTCATGTGAACACGAGTATTAATATTTCAGGAAGTCAGAACAAGAAAAATCAAACGCAGCGAATTTGCTTAGTGTAAAACAAACATCCTTATCTCATTAATAAGTAACTTATTTTGGCCATGATATCACTGAAAACTTTCTCATGTCGTTTAACAGCAATCCCTCCCCAATCAAGGAATGTAAACATATTGTGCAATTGGCTTACGTCGTATTAATATGAATGTTAAAAGAACATTGAATTTTACCTTGTATATAATAGATACCCCCTTGAGGTTGTCTACTAGACTGGACTACTGGTGAGGGACTGGTGCGTGTTTGTTTCTTCTGTAAACGGGAAACAACACAACCCAAGATAACTGCAAGCACAATAAATCCAACAATGGCACCAACTACATAAAGTGACATGTTCAATAAAGACAGTACTATTACATGATATTAAAAAAAATTGTTGATTTTTAGCCATTTTAGCGATAGATTGACTGGACTAGAACCATTGTTTCTCAGCTTAATAAAATATATATCGCACAACTATTCTGTCATTGTGAATAGCGATAGCAAATCACGGCTAACCGAATAACAAAGCAAATAACGAATGGGCAATGTTAAGTAGTGTATGAATTAATCATTATCAGTGATAAATAAACTAAGGTAATCTATCTCCGAGACAGGAGAACCGTAGTTAGGAACGAAATTGGGATACATATCCTTACTGGGAAATTTTGACGAATCAGGATTACGTCAGTACCCACTTTTGTGTTTATCACAAAAAGATATGGATGTACGAAAACACAAAACAAAAAATCTGAAACAGACACAAAATAAAAAATCTGAAACAGAAAAATATCGATTGGTAAAAGACCACAGTTTTAATACCTTTATTTACACCACAGTTATTACGATTGCTTTAATAATCAGTATAACTCACATGTCAAAGTGGACCATACCCTCTGTAATTTCTTACGTGATAACGTTGGAGGACAAACACTGAGAATGAGTTAAGGTTGTGGCGTTTAACGCCACTTTCAACATTATTTCATTTATATCGTGGCGGTTTATTTTATTGGTGGAGAAAACCGGAGTACCCTGAGAAAATCACCGACTTTTCGCAAGTCATTAACAAACTGTATTACATAATGTTGTATCGAGTACACCTCGCCACGAGCGGGATTTGAACTTACAATTGTATTGATGATAGGCACTGAAACAGAAAAATATCGATTGGTAAAAGACCACAGTTTTAATACATATAGTTGTAAACCCAACTTCCATAAGATCATGACCATAGACTCCCCTCTTCTGTGATTGTATTATTATTATAAAAACTAATTTTAAACGGTGATAGTCAACAATTCCACCACTATCAACAAATCGAACAATCACCTCTTATTGTACCTTAAATAACTTAGGAAAAAACATAGAAAAACAGATTTTCAGTTATAAATCTACCTCTAAAACCGTCGAGCTAAATGTTCTGACGTTTATATAAACAAAATATTTAACACAGACCGGTATCCTTCTTGATTAAGACTAAGTAATTTAGAGGTATTACAGTCAAACCTGTATTAAGATGTCACATTTGGGACACACAAAAAAATGAGTTTTAAGACAGGTGACCCTAAAAAGACGTTCAATTCATATGAAATTTTCCATAACAGAACAAGAAAAAGATGATAATTTAATATATGCTTATTAGTGTTGACCTCATGGGTAGGTTTGATTGTACCTTTTTCAGCATAAATTAAATACACAAACCACACCAATGAATATTTCAACTGAATATAGAATGTTGAATACACTTAAGATTAAGTATGGTAATGGTACTTACACCAATTTTGAACTTGTTGGTGCTACTGTTGTCGTTCTACAATGGAAATACATGTCTATGAATGTTTGTATTATTTGTATTATTTCAGTTAATTACAACTTAAATTAATTGATTTTAAACATGTTTGTATTATTTAAGTTAATTACGATTCTATACATTTTAAACAGAAAAGATAGAAAACAAATTAAAATAGTGTTAAATGCATGGATTTATTGGGATCTGGCTTATATGGGAAAAATTACAGTAATAAAATCATTAGTAATGCCAATCTCTCACTGTTTTTCCCAACCCTTTAGATAAAATAATAAATGAAATACAGAGCATGTTTTATTCATTATTATGGAGTAAAAAGCTAGACAAAATTAATAGGAAAGTTATTATTGACCAGTGTGAGGAGGGAGGATTTAAAATGCCACATATAGAATCTGTTTGCCACGAAATAAGAGGTGATTGTTCGTTTTGTTGATATTGGTTGAATTGGTGGTCATAACTTTTTATACATGTACTTTCTTTTCATAAAATGATGAATCGTTGTATAGGACACTTAACATACATCATTTGTACATCGTAGCAAATCAATGCTATTTATGTACAGATACACGAACAACATATGTATGTAGTGTAAAAGGATTGCATGTGGTGGAACAGGAACTATTACCCCTCCGGAGTACCTGAGTTCATTCCGGTTTTTAGTGTGGTTTGTTATTACCCCTTTGAAACAGCAAGATTGCACAGAGGATATCATCTGAAACGTTTGAAGCTAGTAATTATTCATAAATTGATATTCGTATTATAGATAATATATTTATTGTCTTTATATCAACGTATAACGATACTTCTAACGGCGGTCTATTATAACTATACTAAGGTCATATATAATCAGTTTTTTCATCCCCCTTACAAATTTCATTGTAATTTAAATTAATTAAAATATTTGTCTAATGTTTAAGTACTTCTAACTCATCTGACGGCAACGACTCAGCATCATTCACAATATATCTTGCAATAATATGTCATTTTTCTCAAATAATGATCAATGAAATAATGTAATGTTTTTGTAATATATTGTCTACTTATGACTCATATATAACAGAGAAGACCCCGTTGTCTGTATTTGTTTGACAATACAATATATTTAAAGTAAAGACTGTCTAAGTTGTAAAGAAAGTTTCAGTTTATAGATCAAATAGAAAAAAACAACTAGGAAGTATAGGATTTCGTTAAAATGGTTTATACAGGGAATTTCCAGATATGCGGTTTTTTATGCAGATCGGGGAGTGGTATATTTTATACGTATCATGTAAACAACATATGTAATTACAAAATATATATATATATATATAACGGCATACGCAGTTGTTCACATTACATTAGAACATTTAGTTTGTTAATTTGTCTCTAGAATACTACATCGATATGGGTACATATGCTTCCTATGGAATACTTGTTTTATGTATCTGTTTTATACAAGCATTCGGTAAGTGGTAATGCTTAATATATAGTTAATGAATATATACAGTTTGATGTGAACATTATTCAATTTTAAGTTTTATTACTATTGTAGACCAATCGAATCGAAATAAACATGACCGCCGTGATCGTGCACTGATTGCATATGTAGTTATAAGATAAGATAATTTTAGGTTTATTTGTAGTCGGCATGCCAAAAACAATACAGCACAAGCCCTAGTGGGCTTTTGACCGACATATTATTTAACTACCATACGATCACGACCTCGACGTTCCTTTAGTTGAGTAATACTATGTTGCTAACACACATGGATCGACATTTGACTTCGATTTATTTAAAAAGAAAAACGATTTATCCCAGATTGAGATACAGTAAGTCGACATAAGTGTTCCACACCTCCGATGTTCCCCTAAGTATGTCATGTAAAACCACAATTAAAAAAAACATTGTACAGAGGTTATTTTTTAAGCAAATTTCGCTGAAATTTTCGCTCATAAAAGCAAAACGTTTTGAAGTTGTTCTTAATAATCTCCGTATAATTTTGTGATTTTAGAATTTCAATAAAATCACCATTTAGCACAACTTTTAACTTGAACGCGACAAACTACTATGCAATTGTAGTAATTATTAACTTCAACAATTCAAAACTGTGTTTAAATCATAGAAAGTTGAAAACTAGGAATAAAAAAAATGTAATAAAATGATGACGACAAACTTCAAAACATTTGCGAAAATTTTAGTAAAATTTATAAAGAAATAATCTCTATATAAGATTTTGAAAACAAAATGTGAAAATTATCTAGGTCCACTTCCTGTAACTATAGACTTCAATATCAACACTTAATATAACGGTATGACAAACGTCATTATTAAAAAAAAAAAAAAACAAAAAACAAAACAAAAAACAAACAAAAACAAAACTTAGATATCTAATTAATGTCGTTTAAGAGGTTAATTAGCGGAATTTAATTAAAGTAAATATTTTGTCTTTCTATCAGGCAGATAATGACAATTTCATTTTTAAGAGTCTGTTTGAGGAACCGAGAAAGACATTTAATTACATTACGTTGTGAGTTCGAAGCCCTCTCAGGCGAGGTGTACTCGACACAACATTATGTGATGAAATTTGTCAGTGACTTGCGACAGGTCAGTGGTTTTCTCCGTTTACTCCACCAATAAAACTGACGACCACGATATAACTGAAATGTTGTTGAAAGTGGCATTAAACACCATAACCTTAATCCTAACCCGATGATGGACTCATTATTTATCCTTCCAAAATCGACAATGACATTACAACCGCACAATATGTTTTGAAACACGCTAAATATATATCAACACGTAAAAAATAAAAAAAAATGCAAATACATCCAAGGAGCAGGAGTAATGAATGTTTTAACTGAAACATAACAATGCTGGAGGTTGTACTCTTTTAACTGAGAAGTGAAGCCCATCATTATTATACAAGAAAACAACAACGTATGACAAACAATATACATACCTACTGTGTCATTATTTGTGCCCAGAAATATATTTTTAAATGATTTTAAAAAACTTTATTTTACTTGAAACGTTTTATACCGTGCTGACAAAATAAATGCCATGGATTCCAAAATATAGGAATGAAAAAGTAGATATCAACATTAGTGCTCACGACGAGTTTCTGGAATAACCTTCATCTTGTATGTTGAAAGTCAAAAGAGTAGAAAGCCAAATAATATAGAAGTATTGCCGAGCAAGAAACTCAAAGGGCCTAAACAATATAGCCATTGTCGGCGAGCAAGAAACCCAAAGGGTCTAAACAATATAGCCATAGTCGGCGAGCAAGAAACCCAAAGGGTCTAAACAATATAGTCATAGTCGCCTAATGTCTTCTACTGCGTGTTTATTGTAGAAGCCACAAATACCAATTTTCTTGTCTTTTGTTTGATCAGATCTGGGCTCGAACTCACAATCTACCACACTCGATGTGAGCACGCTAACCATTACACTGCCGATGCAGTTCAAAGCAAATATGAAAAACGTAGAAACGATACATAAAAAAATAAACAAACAAACAATATATATCTGAGAGAGGAGAACATTAGTGTTAATAATAATTACATTATCTGTGTGCGAAGTACTGACTACTGTGCGGATGTATCCATCTAGGAATAACAGTCCACCACCAAAGGTATAGGTACCGACCCAGTGACCGTAATAGTAGTAACTCAGTAATGGAGTACGGACACTCGAAAAACAAAAATGGGCACATCCATATCTCGGACATATAATCCGTTTATAGTATGTACTTTGATTTACGACTTCTTATTACCCTCTCAATGATGGGGGAGGGGTGTCAGAGAACCTGGCTGTGGCGTATCGTCACTACACAACTCTCAATACTTTTCTATCGGCATTTCAAAATCATTGTCCCGTTATCCTACACCTGCCTCATATATTTAAAGATGTTAAATTTCCCGTATAATGTGTGTGACTTTGATCGTAAGCAGATTTACAACCATGGCAGGATTGCTGGAGAATTAACTTTGTAAAATATACAAAAAGAAGATGGTTAGTCAAGGCCACAAATCCAACTTTCTTTTCTTAATCAGCATATTATATTCCATGGTTAAAAATATGCTAAAGCGAAAGAAATATTTTTGCACTGCCGAATATGATCTCTGCCACCTCAATGCAGAGAAACATTTAACGTTTCATTGCCACAACATAACGTTATGTTGTTTTTTGTTTGTAGGTTATGAAAGGTGTACCTATGGAACGAGTTACCGTTATTGTGATACCGGCCTCTGTTGTAAAATAAGCGGTACCTGGTATTGTACCGGTATAACATATAGCCTCTCAGATTGCGATTCATTTGCTCAGTAAGTAAACACTTACATTAATTTAGTTGAGTAAGAGATCATGTCGTCATCCGTTAATATGATATAACCATCGTTTGGTTGGTTTCGTTTATGGTGTTTAACACCACTTTTAATAATATTTCAGTTATATCGTGGGGGTCAGTTTTATTGGTAGATGAATATTATTACATGTACATTGTATTTGCTTTTTGAAGAATTAAAACAAAGGCGACATATAGGTACGTGTGCATCGATGTACTGTCGTGAATTTTATGCAGATTAAAAGGGAAGTATCGGATTAAGGTATAGGTGCTGCAGCACAGAGGGTCCTGTCAGCTGAGGGCACCCAGAGATGAAGTAGAATTAATTCACAGTGAAAAGCTACTGCATTTGTCAATGCAGAATGAAAGTATAAGTATGCTGAGTTATATCTTTTAAAAGGGGTCAATTATTGTACAGTATAATATACTGGATTTCTTTCTTATCCTTCATTTATTTTAACTCATTGCCACGGGAAATTCTGATTACAATGACACGATCTCATACTCACTCACTTAAGATCTGTACAAGAAATCGTTCTGTAAGGGGGTGTGAATATTGGTGTTTGTCGTCACTATCAACAATATATCAGTTATAATATGTCCTGGTGGTCAGTTTATTGGTGGAGAAAAAACACGTACTCACAATGCCGCAACAGAATGGTAAAGCTTTATCAAATTAAGTTGTGTCGCATACATTTCGTCATATGTGGGAATCGAGCTCTAAACTGGGGCGCATTTATTTTGCGCAAATCTGAAATATGTCGAAAATATAAGGATTAAAAAATAAAAATCCTGATTGACCTAATGTAAAAATTAGAGTGAGTTTAAAGCCAAATGAGCAATATTGCAGCTATGGATGGAACAAATTACATGTACATTCTATGATATGAAGATGATACTGCTTTGTACTAGACCAACACGCTTAGTTGGATTCTTATAGTGCTAGATCACTGAAACAATATAGATGTTGCTCCACTCGGACACATTATTCTGATTTCGAGGCAACCAGTCTTTTCTCTTACTCCTAAATGATGCGTGCAAACAAATAAGTTGCATTTCATGTACTCAAGCAATAAATCCAAGTTCATGTATTCAAACAATTAAGTCTCAATTCATGTAATTAAACAATAAATCTAAGTTCATGTATTTACATAAATAAGTCTCATTTCATGTACTCGAACTAAGTAAGTCTCAGATCATATACTCAAATAAATTATCCCCGAGTAAATTCATGCACTCAAGATAAGTCATAGTTTACTTTTGAAATATGATACATTTTAAGATAAGTTAATTTAATTTGTTACTGACTTAATAATACAAACATTTTTAAATAAGTTAATTTAAGTTACAATTAACTTAAATAATATGCTAAACATGTCTAAAATTAGTTAATTTAAGTTGATATTCACTTAAATAATACAGACCTGCCTAAAATAAGTTGATTTAAGTTGTTATTAGCTTAAATGATACAAACCTTTTTTATATCAGTTAATTTTAAGTTATAATTAACTTAAATAATACAATTTTTTTTTAAATAAGTTAATTTATGTGTAAGTTAGCTTAAATAATTTATTAAACAGACTTAAAATTACTTAATTTAAGTTGTAATGAACTTAAATGATACAAACATGTTTAAAATTAGTCAATTTAAGTTGTAATTAGTTTAAATAATACAAACATTTTTTTAAATAAGTTAATTTAATTTGTAATTAGCTTAAATGATACAAACATTTTAAAATAAGGTAATCTAAGTTGAAAATAACTTAAATTATACAAACATTTTAAATAAGTTATTTTGAGTTGTAATGAACTTAAATGATACATACATGTTTAAAATTAGTCAATTTAAGTTGTGATTAGCTTAAATGATACAAACAATTTTAAAATAAGGTAATTTTAGTTGAAATTAACTTAAATAATACAAGCATTTTAAGTAAGTTATTTTAAGTTGTAATTAACTGAAATGATATAAAACATTCATAGACATGTATTATCGTACCATTGTAGCACGACGACGACGACAACAGAAGCACCAAGAACATATAAAACGTAAGTAACATTGCAATACTTAATCTTAAGTTCATTCAACATTCTATATTCAGTTAAAATATTCATTGGTGTGAGGTTTTTCTCTTCAATTTACACTGAAAAAGATACAATCAAACCTACCCATGCGGTCACCACTATTAAGCAGTTACCAGTATTAAAAGGTTGTCTGTTTCTTGCCCCATCATGGAAAATGTATATGAATTGAACCCCTTTCAAGAGGTCATCTATCTTAAAAGACCACTTTTTCTTTGTACCAAATGTGACATCTTAATACAAATTTGACTGTAATACCTCAAAATTACTTAGTCTTATTCAAGAAGGATATCGGTTTGTGTTCAATATTTTTTATATAGACGTCAGAACATTCAACTCGAAAGTGTAAGAGGTAGAATTTTAACTGAAAATCTCCTTCTAATTTTTGTTCTAAGCTATTTGAGGTACAATAAGAGGTGATTGTTCGTTTTCTTGATAGTGGTGGAATTGTTGACTATCACTGTATAAAATTTGATTTCGAATAATAATACATATACAGACGAGTGGACTCTTTAGTCATGATCTGATGGAAGTTGGATTTACAACTACATGTGCAATCAGTGCCTTTCACCAATAAAGTTGTGAGTTCAAATCTCACTCATTGCGATGTGTACTCGATACAACATTATGTAATAAGTTTGCGATAGATTGTTAGCTTTCTCCGGGTTCTTCGCTTTCCTCCACTTATAAAATAGACAGCATGATATAAATGAAATAATGTTGAAAAGGACGTTAAACACCATAATTTTGACATTAACTCCTTCTCAGTGTTTGTCTTCCAACGTTATCACCTGAGACATAACAGAGATACGGTCCACTTTGACATGTGAGCTATGTTGATTATTAAAGCCAACGTATTAACTATGGTGTAAATATAGATTATTACATGGCATTTTGCATAGCATACCCTTTATCAGCCCGAGGTCATGATATCAGCACGAGAGTCGATATGCTCAAAGGATGATATATGAACGAGGGCTGATCAACTGTATGATATGAAACACGATATATTATGATATGTTTATCATATATTTCAACAAAGGAAATAACTGATTTGTATCAAATTGCTTCGTCATTTTGGTTAGAATTAAATACATGTGTATACTAGAACAAGAAAATTATGTTTAATGTACAAATCCAATAAATGTACATTTTCTAAGCACTTTCAATATCATAAGAGAGAAATTGGTAATTAATAATTTTCTGTGCAAATATTTTATAAAACAGTTGAATCCGCCGTGTCTGTAAACACAGTTTTCCGGAAATCCACGAAGTGAATTTACGAACATTGACAGAAAGGCATATAATAACATTCTGGAAGCCGTTAATAAACTTGATTTATCAGCACGCTTGGGAAATTCATGTTCTCAATAAGGATATATATCCTAATTTCGTTCCTAACTACGGTTTTCCTATCTCGGACATTGATTACCTTACCTTATTTCGGCTCTCCCGTTTAGGCCATTTGGGTTTATTGCTCCCAACGATTACTAAATTATTCGGCTTTTCAATATTTCCATCATGAGCGTACCTGATGAAAGTTATTTCAAAAACACGTCGTGTGTATTAATTTTGTTATCTATGTTTTTATTCGACTCAGTTTACCACATGTTTTCTCTACATCTATTTATAAATTAGAACATCACAATGATGGCATTGTACTAGTCTATGGAGAATGACAAGCTTACCATTACAAAGTACATCGTTGTCACGTCACCTATCTTTAGCCACATGATGTAGTTGAGCTTCCTGATTGTGTGTTGTCGTATTATATTCCCAGATAAATCACGTATACGGACATCAAAGCTAAATAATCACGACAACATTGGATAGACAAAGTCGAATACTTTTTCTGTTTGACTGCTTTAATAAAACAAAATATCGTGGTAATATTTCTTTGTTGAATCCTCAGATATATCGCCATGGTAAAAGTTTCACTAGCCGCTGATAGACGTTTCTGAAATGTCTTATTAGTACAAATCAAAGCGAAATATCTATGTAATAAACAGCATACCTATTCTTGTATTCCATATCTAAAAATAAAGCTCTGGTAATCGAGCAATGATAATAATGAATTCGTGCACTAGTTATCATCGCGCATTCGTTATTGACTGTGTGATTCGGTTAGCCGTGATTTATTATCGATATTCGCAATTAAAGAATGACTATGCTTTAAATATTGTATTAAGCTGAGAAACAAGGGATCTAGTCCAGTCAATCTATCGTTAAAATTGCTAAAAGTCAACACAATTGTTCGTTTTAAATTTGTAAATTATATTTATTAGAAATATCATCTAATAGTACTGTCTTTATTGAAACAGAACAATTTATGGAACTGTTGGCACTCTTGCGTTTCTTGCGTTTGTAGCTGTGGCGGTTGTATTTGGTATCATATATTATAAGAGGAAACACACCCAACCCTCACCAGTAGTCCATTCTCCAACGGTAGCTGTTATATACAAGGTAACATTCAAAGTTGTTTTAACTTCATATCAATAAGATGAAATCAAATGGAAAAATCGCTTTATGTTCCTTGATTGGGGGGTTGTTGTTTAACGACAAGTGAGAGCATTTTCAGTGATATCATGGCCAAAAATAAGTTACTTATTACTGAGATTAGGATGCTTGTTTTATATCAAAGTAACTACATGTGTTGGATTTTTATGGTTCTTGCTTACTGAAATATTAGTACTCGTTTTGACATTTCGCTCTAATCGGACACATGGTCCTGACTCAGAGTGAAACTGACTTTGTTCATTCTCCATAATACTATGAGCTTATAATTTAGTTTGAAGTCCCGATCATTCTATTATAAGGCGATTACACCTACTATTACAACACTGAGGTTGTAAGTTCCCTACCTTACAGAGATGTGACTTGAAAGCTGGAATGCATCATCAAAATTAATTAAGGGTAAAATCATCAGTAATAAAATTAACAACAAAAATACCACACTGTCGAAACAGTTCCAAAATCCAACAGAAAAATCATAGAAAGAGACAAATCGATAACACTAACACAAAAATACATGACTGTTCACTTTCTTGGCTTGATCTTCAATAAAATGGGCCGTGTTAACCTAGTTTTATCGACTCAACCTCATCTCTTTGTGAACTGATGCAGTCACGTCACATGTTTTCCACTTGTGAGTGAAATGTCATATAACCGGAAGAAAAGCGTTATTATATAGACCGTTATAATCTTGAACATTATGTATAGTATATTTAATCGTTTTCATATGTTGATATTAGTTATGTCAAAGATAGGCGATGGAGACCATCATTAAAATATTAGATAGTGAACACAACAATCCCAAGACACAATAGTCAATTAGAACGTAAATATAATTGTCAATGTCATCTTTCGTCATTTGTACTTAATTATATACAGAAAACACTAATTAATAAATATAATATAATAAATAAATATACTTATATAGTTCCTTGATACATAAATAATTATAATATTATAATATTTGTAATATTTGAAAGATGAACAGTAAAGGAAAAGTAAAAAGAAAACATAATCTGGATAGACAAAACCGGAAGCGAGAGCAGAAGCCTCGTAATGGCAACTTTCTTCTCGATGTTGATATATTTCATAAAATCCTCAATTAAAAATGTCTGTGAATTCAACAAATTGAGCCATAATAGAAAAAAAAAGATTATGTGTAATATTATTTTGTTCAAAGCATTACATTTTCTATTGAATTAGGTATAAATGGGAGCATACGAGACAGCACTGCCACATGCACCTCGATATTGAATGATTGTCAGATCATACCAAGACGATGGGACTGCAAACTGAGGCATACTGTACAACATTGATTGGCTCTGCTATTATACTGTTCATGTTTTTGTTATCATTCATTTTTGTGATAGTATGTGATCATTTTGAGTGGAAGCGAATATGTACTGTTTTTTATCATTTGTTTATATATTGTTTGCCATTGGAGATTCAGTTATCCATAGGGGGAGGTTGGGATCCAATTAAACCCCGCCACATTTTTGTGTCTGTCCCAAGCCAGGGTCTGGATTACTAAAGTCATAAGTCGTGGTCTTTTTTGTATTCAGTGGAAGAATGTGAGCGAGCATTGATCGTTTAGTTGATACTGGTGGAATTGTTGACAATCACTGTTTATGGTTGTTTTAATAACATTAATCGTTAGCCAGTCTACTCTCGTAAAGGCAGTAAATTCAACAGTTATAGCTGGCAACAACTTTAACTCTTTCGGGAAAAATAATTAACTGTACTGAGTTCATGAACAAAGATGCTTTAGCAAAAAATGAACAAAGAAAATATCATTATTATGATGACTATTATCAATGATTCTTGTACACTGGAATCTACATAGTAAAACTATTTTGGTGTGAGTTTTAAATACCAACAAATCGACAAATTATGTGTATTATGGTAGAAACTAAATATTTAAACAAGGGGGTCATGGTGTTTAACGTCACTTTCAACAATTTTTCAGATATATGGTGGCGATCAGTTTTATTTGTGGAAGAAACCGGAGTAGCCGGAGAAAACCACCGACCTGCCACAAGTCAATGACAAACTTCATCACATAGTGTTATATCGAGTACACCTCCACTGAGAAGGATTTGGTCTCACAACGTTAGTGGTGGCATGCGCTTATTGCATAGGTAGTTGTAAATCCAACTACCATACGATCACGACGACGACCATCTCTCAACAACAGTTCAAACGACATATTATACCACACTGTCGTAAAAATTCAACAATAAAATACAAACCACAGAAATAGGCAAAACCAATACCCCTAGCACACAAATACATGACCGCTCACTTGTTGGTTTGGTCAGGATTAAAGTCTATACACTAGTTTTTCGGCTTCAAACCTCTCTTCTTGGTGAAGTGATCAACGTAATGTAATATTATTCAAAAAGTCATCCATAACATTCACAATAAACAGAACATATTTCATTACAAAGGGGGTCACTTCCTATACACGGGCACATGTACATGGACATGTGCCACTGGAATGGGTCAACTTTTTCTGCATCTGTCATACCAAAACGAATAAGACATGTAATTAAAGCTAAAGGTCATGTTACTAAATACTGAATGTTTTGTGAGTATAATATTATTTATCATGAAGTTATAGCTTCTCAAACATCAACAAACTTCGACCACATAACTTGGCGTGACCTCGTAAACGTGAAACACTTTTGTCACATAACTGTATATATGATGATTGGGTCGTAAATATTCTACTTCAATATATCATTGGTTTGTGATTTTGATCTTGCATGTAGACTATGTAAATGGTTCCAATTTCTACAGGTGCATAACCTCTTCATTGCTTAGACTAATTTTTTTTATATTATAATTTGATCGGATATGATCAAATAAATATATGTATCAGTTCTTAGTATTTTGTTACTAAGTGATATTCTGCAAACTTCATTTTAATCTTATAAAATGAATAGCTCAGCAATAACTGCACAATATGCAGGATCTGATGTCTGGCGCCTCTTTCAACAATAATTCACTTCCGTGTATAGTACTCACTTCAATCATATTCATGTCAGTTATTAATTATACTATGCTTACCTGTTATTGTGACAGCGGTTGTGGATTACATGGAACGGACGTTTGCCTGTTGGGTAGTGATGCAGGTGGCCAATGGACACACCCACATAACTGCTCAGTGTGTCCCAATGTGTCGGATAGTGGTGTCCTCTCGATGTGGTTGTCAGGTTATGATACGGAAAGCATGACCGTGGACCATCGTGGGTACCGTGTTAATCACCTGTTTTCTAGATTTCGAAAGAATAGGCACATCGTAGCCGTTATCTGCATATTTTTCAAGTGACTGTCAAAAGTAGTTGCATCGGTTGGCCCATCCCTACCTCTTTTCTATCTGCATTTTGTATTGTTGACCTTGTTCTCGTCCTGATTATAACTGACATGTTGCTAGCTAGATGTTAATGTTTATAATGTTGACCTTGTTCTCGTCCTGATTTCAACTGACATACTGATCACTAGACGTTAATGTTTATAATGTTGACCTTGTTCTCGTCCTGATTATAACTGACATGTTGCTAGCTAGATGTTAATGTTTATAATGTTGACATTGTTCTCGTCCTGGTTATAACTGACATACTGCTTGCTAGACGTTAATGTTTATAATGTTGACCTTGTTCTCGTTCTGATTATACCTGACATGCTGCTAGCTAGACGTTAATGTTTATAATGTTGACCTTGTTCCCGTCCTGATTATAACTGACATACTGCTCGCTAGACGTTAATGTTTATAATGTTGACCTTGTTCTCTTCCTGATTATAACTGACATACTGCTCGTTAGACGTTAAGCAATCAATTAATTTATGTAGCAATAGCAATTGTTCATGTTTAACTATTTATAAAACAATTGTTTTCGAGTATGACGTACAACAGTTAACGATAGAATATATTTCCTAGAATACCGTCCTACCATATATATATTTGATTGGTTTGGTTTGGCTTTATGGTGTTTAAAGCCGCTTTCAACAATATTTTAGCTATATCGCGCCGGTCAGTTTTATTGGTGGTAGTTGTAAATCAAACTACCATGCGATGACGGTCACGAAGGCCCCTTATACATATTTGATTACAGAATAATAACGATTGGATTTTGATTACTCTCTAATGTAATTAAATTTCCATTCTTACTAACACTATACTAATGCCCAACATGAATTACCTTTCAGATGATGTTCGTTTACCAGTAACACGAAGGGTGTGACTAGTGGAGCAGTAACTGCTCGCCCTTCTGAAACACTTGATGTCACCCCCAGTTATTAGTGAGGTTCGTGTTGCTCGATCTCTAGAATTGTACAACCGACACCAAATATAGTGAAAAACGTTTGAAGATACCAAAGGGGTTATCACAAGTCGTAATTCGAAGAAGAAAAGACTTTACAATGACCATAGGAAAAAGTACTAAAGAACAAACAATGAATTACGATAATACTACACAGAATACTAACGATTACGAGCGACACGAACCCCATTAAAAAGAGAGGAAGAACTTAGGTGCTCCGGAAGGGTCAGCAGTTTATGTTCCTCTAGTAACACCCGTCGGAGTACTATTAAACGTCATAAACATCATCTGATATGAAAATCATCTTGGACACCTGTATACGTAAATAAATACAAAGAACATTATTAAACATGAATTCCCGACAAAAATATTAGAAGATTGAACATTCTTGCTAACAGAACACAAGATTACAACAACACTGATGTTTAGGTATTGTATGGTTGTTAAATTTAAATCTAGCTAGTTGAATTTAAGAAGAGCTTGAAGATACCAAAAGCGCAACCAGAATCTGTATATCGAAGAAGAACACCCAACACAATGGCCAAAATAAAAACTACAAAAGGAAAAACAACGATTAACAAAACATACATATAAAACTAAAGATTGAGTAACGCGAACCCCACTAAAAACCGAGATGAACTCAGGTGCTCCGGAAGGTTAGGCAGTTCCTAGCTATGAAATTAACTACAATCGACATATTGAGAAAAATTTGAAGATATCAATAACAAACCATACTAAAAACCGGAATGAACTCAGGTTCTCCGGAAGGGTAACTGTTCCTGTTCGACTACATGCAATCCTTTTACAATACATAAATATGTTTTACGTGTTTAGGTACACAAAGGACATAGATTTGTTGCGATGTACCAATAATGCATGTTAAGTGTCCTTTACAACGATTCATCATTTTATGAAAAGAAAGTACATGTATAAAAAGTTATGAGCACCAATTCTACCAATATCAACAAAACGAACAATCACCTCTTATCTTTTTTTTTATAATTTTTTTCTTATTTTCTACTTTCACATTACACATATAATATATTACAGATATATTTAGCAGGACAGCGTCAGTCATTACCTATTAGCATTGCAAAACATTGTCATACATTGTACATTCAAATACATTATTTGCTTGTGTTACCATGCATCATTGTTAGTTTTAATAATTAACTAATGAAAAAATATCATTTTCAAAAGGTATTATTTTCGAAATAGAAATTACATACTTCATGAGCTTAAAAGTGATGTTCAGCAAATTAAATACTTCATAAGCTTAAAAGTGGCTTTCATCAATAAATGAACTATATTTATAATATACAATACAATGCAATAATAGTCATTTTGGATACATTTTCCCACCATCCATATGTGTGGTGCATCCATTTAAAATTTGTCTAGAACAGCATATATTTTGAGTTACTTCCCTTATACTAATATTATCTCCTACGTTTTATTACTATCACTAGGTCGATACCTCTCTGGTGGTCTATTAGTCACAGGGGGTATCATCCGCCCATTAGTCAGTGCTTCGACAATGACATGGTTTAATAAATCTATGTGTTATTGAAATTTACAGTTTCTAAATAATAAAAGTATTATTAAAACTAAGGTTCTGCTCCCTCAGGCTTAGGTGACCTTAGCCGATTTTGGCGATCATATTGAGGCCCTTTGGTTTACTTGCTCGCAAAACTTT
>MJUT01064102.1:26037-38779 GCA_002080005.1 Gigantidas platifrons
CTAACCCTAACCACCATCCCTACCCTTAACCCTAACCCCTACTACTAATCGTAATCTCTATCCCTATCCCTGACCCTAACCCTAACCACCATCCCTACCCTTAACCCTAACCCCTACTACTAATTGTAATCTCTATCCCTATCTCTGACCCTAACCCCTACTACTAACCCTAACCAACATCCCTACCCTTAACCCCTACTACTAATCGTAATCTCTATCCCTATCCCTGACCCTAACCCTAACCACCATCCCTACCCTTAACCCTAACCCCTACTACTAACCGTAATCTCTATCCCTATCTCTGACCCTAACCCCTACTACTAACCCTAACCACCATCCCTACCCTTAACCCTAACCCCTACTACTAATCGTAATCTCTATCCCTATCTCTGACCCTAACCCTAACCACCATCCCTACCCTTAACCCTAACCCCTACTACTAACCGTAATCTCTATCCCTATCCCTGACCCTAACCCCTACTACTAACCCTAACCACCATCCCTACCCTTAACCCTAACCCCTACTACTAATCGTAATCTCTATCCCTATCCCTGACCCTAACCACCATCCCTACCCTTAACCCTAACCCCTACTACTAACCATAATCTCTATCCCTATCTCTGACCCTAACCCCTACTACTAACCCTAACCGCCATCCCTACCCTTAACCCTAACCCCTACTACTAATCGTAATCTCTATCCCTATCCCTGACCCTAACCCTAACCACCATCCCTACCCTTAACCCTAACCCCTACTACTAACCGTAATCTCTATCCCTATCCCTGACCCTAACCCCTACTACTAACCCTAACCACCATCCCTACCCTTAACCCTAACCTCTACTACTAACCATAATCTCTATCCCTATCCCTGACCCTAACCCTTATTACTAACCCTAACCACCATCCCTACCCTTAACCCTAACCCCTACTACTAATCGTAATTTCTATCCCTATCCCTGACCCTAACCCCTACTACTAACCCTAACCACCATCCCTACCCTTAACCCTAATCCCTACTACTAATCCTAACCCTGACCCCTAACTCTAACTCTTCTAACCTTAACACTTACCCTAACCCATATACGAGACGACATCAATATAGAATGAGTGACCATTGTTTAACACTAAATGAGAAATTGTTCAAGTATATCATGGTGAGAACAAGTTATAATTCAATGGGATGATGATGATGATGATGATGATGTTTGCTTTGTACTAGATCAACACACTTAGTTGGAATTTTATAGTGCTAGCTCACTGAAACTATCAGTGGGTAGACATGCCGCTCCACTAAGACACATTATTCTGATTACGAGCCAATCAGTGGGTAGACATGCCACTCCACTAAGACACATTATTCTGATTACGAGCCAATCAGTGGGTAGACATGCCGCTCCACTAAGACACATTATTCTGATTATGAGCCAATCAGTCTTTGTTCTTAGTCCTTCGTTCTGCATGCATAGCGGAGAAGCAACAAATACCAATTTCATAGTCTTTTGTTTGACACTACCAGGACTCTTAACACAGATCTACCATACTCGAGACGAGCACGCTTATCATTACACCATCGATGTAATTCAGAACAGAATGAGAAAAGTATCACACCAATGTAACAGTGAATACATGTAACTAAAGTAAAGTTCTAAAATAATTGGTATACATTTTATTTCAACACTGGTATTTCATGAATAATAAAAGACATTACAAAAACATCATATATCTGTCACAAGGTTTAATACAATCTGAATAGAGGTCCAGATCAACCCATGATCAGCTAATTAACATTCTGCTGGTTAACTCATATCAACTCATAATCAGCCAATTAAAATTAAAATTATGTTGGTTAACTTATATCAACTCATGATCTGCCAATCAAAATTCTGCTGGTTAACTTATATCAATGGCTTTCATGATTTTCTACTAATAAAATTTGATATATTTTATGTTTGGATGAGCATAGTGAAGGAGAACATAAACATTTCAATTATATACAGATTTATGTCTGGAGGAAAAAACGATTCAGGATGCTCAATTGTTATTTATCCATTTAAAAGGACAAGAAATGTAATATAATATTAGAATAAAAAAAAGAAAAACATACAAATATCATACATGTATTTACATAAATATCGTAATAAAAAAAAATTACTAATACATATTAAATTAATCATCATTATAAAAATATATTCAATTAAATTAAAACATCAAAAATCGATTGGATAAAAATATATTGATTTTAAATTGATATGACATATTATAAATATGATATGCTTTCAAGACAAGTAAATCATGATATGAACCATAAGCCCTGGAATATTGCATCAACTGAGAGATAAATACACCATATACAGGTGCTGATGGAATGTTGCTACACAAAAATGGAAAGTTTACAATGGGAAAATATAAATAATCTTTTTTGTCATACATTTTCATTCCTAATACTGTACATTTATATGTGCTTATTATTAATTATATTAAATCACATATACGACTTCATTCAGGTTACATTTTTGTTTGGTTTTTTTGTTCGTATTTTTTGAGGGGCAGGTCATGGTGAAGGAAACTGGAGGGCCCAGAGAAAACCATCCATCCATCCATTGGAAGAAAAGTTTTCAGATACCAAAGAGGAAATCAAGCTTTGAATCGAATAAAATAATGAGGCCATAAATACAATGCCCAAAGGAATATGAATAAACAATGATAGACAGAAACACTACACAGAAAACTAAAGATTGGATCACACGAACCTCACTAAAAACGTGGATGATCTCCTTTGTAAAGTGTCTCACAAACTTTATCACTTAAAGTATAGAATACCGGTATCCCATGACAAGGTTTGCATAAATGAAAAAACTTAATGCCCTTATTATGCATTTAATGTATGGCACGATTACTTTGTTCAACATGAATTATTATATACTACTCAAAAAAAGTTTTGCAACACCTCATTTTTTAAGCATTTATTTTGAATAGAAAAATAAATAATTAAGGCTCCAAGATATTTTTCTTGGTACTTAGTTGATAAGCGGAGTCTTAACTTTATTTTTCAAGGACTTTTGACCGCACTTTCATTCAACGTTTGCATCCACTGACGTCATCATTTCCCCCAAAATCACAGATTTATGCATGAAAGGAAAATGCCAACAAAAATGAACAATGACTACATGAAAGTTTACCTGTAAGGTTTTTAAACTTTATTAAGCTTCATTTGCACGAGCAACATGATTTCGATTTTTAATGTGTCCACTGTTCATCACTTTTGTGGTGTTAATTGTCTAGGGAAGAAGACGTTCTCTAAGCACAAATGAAAGACAGTGGGCCGTTGGTATGCTGCAGGCAGGTCAATCTGCTCGACGAGTTGCAGGTACGTTTGGAGTAGCCCCAAGCACTATTACAAGACTTAAATCGATTTACCGCAACCAATTCCGTCACAGATAGAGCTAGGTCTGGAAGACCGAGGGTTACCACACAGCGGCAAGATAGACTCGTTACAAACTTAACGTTACGTCACAGGACGGTCAATGCACGCGTTCTACAGCGTGAATTATGGACAGCTGCTGATGTAAATGTGTCGGATCAGACAATTCGTAACCGTTTGCATGCTGCAAATTTGATGTCAAGACGTCCTGTAAAAGTAAAGTAAAGTAAATTTTATTTAAAGTCGGCATATATGTACAGTTAACAAGCAAAACATGAGCTCTGATGAGCTCTTTAACCGACTATAATATATACAAAACAATTCGACTATAAAATAGACATACGTGTACATGTAAATAAAGCACACAATAAGACATGGTACCCGAACCAGGCAAATCAATGCTCATGTGGCAAGCGCCTCTCTGTGCACCGATCAACATGGGACGGGGACCAGTCCTAATTAAGTTTATAAAGGTTAAAACCATAAGCAAAATGCAGACATAAAATATAAACTGGAAGCATGTATGATAAGCAAAACAATGATAGAAAAACAGATACAAAACGTAAGTTAAAGCAAGCATCAACTATGAGGCAGCACAGGCTGAAATTTGCATGCATTGCAGTTGCATTTTTGACCCCCACACCAGCTATATATATAATTTTTAAACTGGTCGAATGAGGTCATTGTTCTGGCCTCATTTGAAAGTGAGTTCCATACCTGTGCTGCTTCATATCGGAAAGATTTCTTACCATAAGCTGTAGTTTTTTGGCCGGGGTACCTCTGCAGTGTTCATATATCGGAAATTATAATTGTTGTTTTTAATTGCTACCAAATCTTGCAAAAATAAAGGACATTTTTTATTTATTATTTTGAAGGTCTCCAAGGCAATTGTGCGCATCCTGCGGGTCTTTAAAGACGGTAATTTTGATAGATCCAACAGAGAATTATAAGAACTAGTATAATCATCATATATGAAACGGAGCGCACGTTCCTGAATTTTTTCGACTTTTGAAGTGTTTTGTTCACTACAAAAGTGCCAGGTCAAAGGGCAATAACTGAAGTTTGACATAATGAATGAATAATATATAGTTAATTTTCCCATCCTGTTTAAGTGTTTCCCAATTCTTTTTAAAACGTTTAATTGCCTTGCAGCCTTCTTACAGATATTTGATATATGTGAATTAAAATTTAATTTAAAATCAATAGTTACACCCAATAATTTGACTTCTTCGTCACATGAAATATTTATACCATTCAAATCAAATTTAATGTTTTTGTCATATGTACGCTTGCCAACTGAGATAGCTTGAAATTTCTCAGGATTGGCTTGCATTTTATTGTCTGAAAACCATTTAATTAAAGAATTGCTATCTTCCTCTAAAGAAGATATGACAGTATTTAAACATTTACCAGATTTTGAAAGAGTATTATCATCTGCATAGTTATACAGATAATGGCAGCTAAATATTCGCTGTTATCAAGAGCTTTTTTCCAATCTTCAATCACGCGCAAAAGAGTAGATTGACATCCGAATCCAGATCTAAAAGCAGCCAAAAAAGGATTGAAGATCTTATCAAAATGTTCTACTAACTGAATTTGAATAGCATTTTCAAAGATTTTAGATATTGCAGGGAGGACGCTGACCGGCCTGTAATTGCCTTTCTCAAGAACACTATTTTTCTTATGTATAGGGGCAACTTGTGCTTGTTTGAGACAATCGGGGAAGGTAGATGAGGATAGCGATAAGTTGACCAAAGTTGTAAGCGGTTTTGTTACGACGGGTTTAGCATAATGAAGTAATTTAGGGGAAATTCCGTCAAAACCCGTTGCCTTTTTAATATTAATTTTCCCAATTATCTTACTAACAAATTCCTCATTGATAGGAGAAAACGAAAAGGGGGTATCAGTTAAGCTAGGATGATTGTCCTTAATCGCCAAAATACTAGGGTGATCATCATCTACCTTAATTTGATTGTTGCCAATATTTTTTGCAACGTTTACAAAGTAATTGTTAAAAATCTCACCTACTTCACTTTGCTCAGTTTTAAGAACATAATTTTCAGATATAATTATCTCCCTTTGACTGATGCTACCTTTATTAGTCAAAAATGGCTTTACAGTGTGCCAAAAATCTTTCGATTTCGGGCCGCCCACGCATCTTTCGATAAAATATTGATTGATTGATTTTTTCTTCAACTTTGTAACATAGTTACGTTGTTTTCTATAATTTTCCCAGTTTTTACTATTATTGAAATTTTGAAATTTATTATAAAGCATTTTCTTTTTAAATACAGCTCTTTTAAGCTCACAGTTCATATAAGGAACTTGCTTTGAGATAATTTTCCTCTCTTTTAGAGGTGCATGTTTGTCGGCAACATCAATAAAATTTCTGCTAAAATCTGCACATGCTACATTAACATCATCAGAGTTGTCAAAATTAAAATTTTGATCGATAAGATCTTGTGTAAAATTCAAAATATAAAAATTTTTAAAACTTCTGCACATCCTTTTCTTAGGAATTTGTTTAGGCAGCTCGCAGTTCAATTGGACCGCAATAAAATTATGAACATCGCTAATACCTGTTCCAAAATTACACACTTTTTTAAAATCACAATCTTGGTTCAATAAAATTAAATCTAAAAGCGTTGCCTTGGCAATTTTTGTAAAACAAGTGGCCTTTTTAATAATATTTTTTAAATTAAAAATATCACAAATATCATTGATCATCACATTTTTATCACATTTAAGCATATTAAAGTTAAAATCTCCAATAAATATATATTTATCATATTTGGTTAAAATCTTGTCAACAGTTTGACTGAAATCTGTATAGAACTTTTCATCTGGCATATTTGGGGGTTTGTAGATACCACACATAAACCATTTTTCACCTCCTGTTGTTACCTCGACACCAATGGACTCTATAGATTTGAACTCAAGTAGTTTTTGTCTATCACCTGCAAGATCTGATCGCAAGTATGCAACAATACCTCCGCCGTATTGATTTCTATCAGCCCTCCATATTTAAAATTGTCAACTGACAGTTGGGCATCGGGAAAAGACTCATCAATTTTAGTTTCTGATAGAAATAAAAGATCAACTAGATTACGTTGTAATAAGTCTTTAATATATTCATGTTTGTATCGAATACTGTTTATATTTAAATATCCACATATGAAATTGTTTGGGTTACGTTTTCGTATTTTCGATAAATCATCAAAGATGTCAAACTGGTTTTCTTTGTTTACGTCTGACTGACCGAATGCTATGTCTGGTTGACCGACTGATTGATCTCCTTCATCAATGGAAATCTCGAAAAAAGAATTTGTGAATGGTGGCAAGGTGCATTTCTGGCAAAACCAACTCTCAACCGAATCCGAAAGTCTATCGTATTCGTTTAATGGCATTTTCAAACATTTCATATGGTGCCAAATCGAGCAGTCCTCACACTGGATTGCCCTCTGGTTGTTCCGCACAGACTTCAAACAGATTCCACATGGATTTTTAATGGGACCGGGATTTAAGGATATATCGCCACTCAATAAGATAAGTAATGTTAAACCACATTGTAAAGATTTTATTGTAGTTTTTGCTACGACTTGATGTTTCTCGGTAGCCATGTATATTCGGTAAAAAGCTCCTTAGAGCTTATGTTGTACTGTTTTATTATGTGCCGAATCAAAATAAAGTTTTCTTATCTTATCTTATCTTATCTTGAAGCGAAGGGGGTATATTTCCGAGTCGGCTACCTTCTTTTATTATACATTGATAGTCGACCCCCCATTATTGATAGAAACAAGTGCCTGTGCCAAAAACCTTGCAATAAAACACCCGCTCCTCGGAAAAATCAGTGAAATATTTTGATACATCTACTACTTTTTTCTGTACTATGGATATATCCAACTTCCAGAAAGATGCTACTATTTCGATAAGTATTGCTTAAAACTATTTGAATTTGATCGTAGAATATGACTATCTACAAGGCATGAAAACCAATTTTAACGCTAAAAACTGATACCACGCTTAAAAATTATATTTTTTCTTCCTAACCTATTTTATTTATCAATATAAATCAGACCTTAAAAGATTTTTTATGGATTTTAAGTATTAAGGATTTTTTTGTATGCATTTTAAAACTTTGCATTACAGCACTTTGAAAATACCTCGAAATTACCTCCCCTTGTAGAACTCTTCACTAATGAGGCAGTAAACCTTTCACTATAAAAATGGAGGGAAATGAGAAAAAAAATGTGATTTTGGCCAGAATTGCAAGAACAAGGCTTTGAACACGCTGACAAACTGTTCTAAACTAATAATTAATCATCTGAGAGGTATCTAAAATCAAATTCAAAAGAACTAGAAATCCCTGAAAATTATCTAATCTTAAATAGAGCTGGGATAAATGTCAACATCTCATGATCAAGGGATGCCCATGATCAACATCTCAGAATCGTCATATTTGCGAACAACATCGTGATGAGCTCGAACCTCGGTATCTATTGGACCAGAAAAAAACGGACTTGTGCTCATCCTCTCCTAGGCAAAACCAGACCGTGGCATTAATGCAGTGATGAGCCGTGAAATATGGTTGAGGTTGTAGGTGAAGGTACAAATGGAATTTGCAGAATCACACAAGTTACAAATAATGATACAGAAACAGACAGGATAGAGCCTGCATCTCATACGCTTGGTATGTTTCTTTTATATATATATTATATTATCCCAACATCTAAATTTTAACTTTTTTCTCTATTTATGAAAATTCATACGACTGTGGTATATACAGTGTTATGTACATGACTATGCATGTATAGAGTAAATTTCAAGAAAATGAAACAGTGGGTATTGATTATTACATTGCATTTTTCATATCGGATCGCATATCAACCCGGGAATCAAGCCCGAGTGACCCACTTGAGGGCTGATAATGATTTGGGTCGAAGGTTGATGCAAGGAACGATATGGAACAATGTAATGTCATAATCGTTTTATTACATACATGTATAAAATCATCAAAATAAGAATCAAAAAAACTATTTCAAAGCATATTTGATTCTAATTTGTGCATTTCTAAGCAAATTCTTAGATTTCCTGTCAGAATATATGTTGCAATCTAGTCGCTGTTACTGTGACAAGTACCATTGAACTTAGGTTCAATGACTGGAGTATTCAGTAACCTAGGCATCCATTTCATGCATTTGTGGTTTAGGACCTGATTGTCTTTGGTTAAGATGAACATCCATGTTCAAATCTTAGCAATTCTACATGGTCAGATAATCAAACCTTGCAAATAGATCATGCATTTTGGATAGTTGTTAGCTACCAGGCAAACATTGATCATTATGACCACATTGTATGCTTCACTGACTTTGGTTAAGTTTTTAATGTGTGTGTTCACACATTTGTATCTCTGCAAGTATAAACTTGTACACTTCCGCATCTTTGCAAAAGTAGAATGGGAGAATACTGTGGTACATTTTATGATTTTATTTTACCAGTTTTGTGAAAGATATTCAATTTTCAACAATGACAAGGAATATTAAAAGGGGGCCACTGTCGATGACAAACTTACATAAGTAATTGTTGTTTGTTCTTTATACATGTACAAAGAAAAATGTATGTGAATGTACATGTACCACAACAAAATGTTGGAATATTTACAGCATGTACAGATAACACCAACATAAATGTGAACTTCTAGTTATACTGACATTTTATTATACTTCAGACCATTTTAAGCATCCATATTATATTATTCTGAGGAATTTGTTATAGAAACTGATGAGATTGCTGCAGAAACTGGGCCCATTTTGATTGCACCTGCATCACAGGATACCAATTCAGGTAAGCTTTTGTTGTTTAAATACAGTTAATTGAGAAACCAGAAATAAGGTTTATTTGGAGTACACTACAAATTTTAGCTCAGTCTCACCCGGCCAAAGGCCAGTGTGAGCTATTATTATCACTTTGTGTCTGTTTGTCCATATGTTAACTTGCAAATATTCATCTTATCTGAAATGGTTAAACAGATTTCAACCAAACTTGGCAGGGATGTTCATTGACTTTAGAAAGTTCTCTTTTAGCTCACCTGGCCCGAAGGGTCATAATTATGAGCTATTGTCATCACTTCGACACTTGGCGTCCGTCGTCCTTATCATTAACAATTTTTTCAAATATCTTCTCCTCTGAAAGTACAAGGCAGAATTCAATGAAAGTTGATATGATTGTTCCGTAGGGAACCATGCACAAAAGGATTGCTTCAATTTTTTATCTTTCAAAAAACATGGCTGTCGTTACTAAAAATAGAACATATGGGTCAGACAGCAGTTTTTTGCAAATATCTCTAAAACTGTTACATTTAACCAATATCTGGCAGAGGTTAATATTGTTCAGCATTACAAGGCTGAAAGATCCATCGACCGATGTTGGAGTTAAGACCCCTTAAACAGATTGTTTGCTGTATTTTTTGTTTACATATTTAAAAATTCTTCTCCTCTGAAACTACAAGGCAGAACTTCCTTAGGATATCATGCACAAAACTATTGCTACGATTTTTGATGCGTAAAAAACATGGCTGTCGTTACTAAAAATAGAACACGGGTTAGACAGCCTTTTTTTTGCAAATATCTCGAAAAACGTTACATTTAGCCAAAATCTGGCAGCAGATAATATTGTTCAGCTTGACAAGGTGGACCTATGCTGAAATTTTCAGAAAGATCCATGGACTGGTGTTTGAGTTATGGCCCCTGAAACAGATTACTGAAGCAGGGCCCTCTGTGTAGGCTTCAATCACTTTCATATATTTTTCTTTCTATATTTACAGAAAATTTTGATGGTGGAAGGCAGTTTTCTCAAGGATTGGTCACAAGCAAGGAAATCACAGAAAGATATTTTTAATGATGCAATGAAAACATTATCAGGTGGATCTTATCCTCCATTGAGATCATCACAGCCAAGTCAACCATTAACCAAATTTAAGTACACCTCTAAAATGTATTATGTCAGACAGGCAACGTATGCTATTGTACTTATATGTGAAAGTATTGCACCGGATCAATCCATAGATTGAAGACCATGAAGGGGATGTGTTATCATGATGAAACCTTATACATGTTTATACATGTACTGGCATGCATCAGGGTATAAATAATTGAAAATCGTTCTGAAATTGGACCCATCTCAATATGGGGTGTAGTTTTAAAAAGCTGCAAGGCAAGGTACCTTGTCTTTTGAACAAATAATCTTGTTTCATCACTTTGCGTCCGTCCATCATCTGTTTAATTTTCACAGTTTCGTCTTCTTCTCTGAAACCGCTTTGATTTTAACCAAACTTAGCAAGGATGTCAGTGGAAGGTCTTTTACAAACGATCCTTATTTCGTTCCATTTCGTTAAAAAAACATGGCTGCCAGAGGCATTCTGAAATTCTGTTTGGTCGATTTTCAATACGAAATGTTTTGAAACTTTGCAGAATGCACAAATGGTCTAAGGGAGGTCCTTACAAACAATCCACCTTTGGTTCCGGTTGGACAATAAACATGGCCACCAACAGATGTGAAAGTTTACCTAAAACCCTATTCTAAATTACAATTTCTTATTATTTCAAGTGTAAATGAACTGATATGGAAACAAACCATGCAAATATGTTCTTAACTGATTTTTAAACTTCTAGAAAAAAGAAGTTCAATAAGGGCTCTAGAGGCCAGATATCTAGACAATCGTAGTGGCTTAGGTTATCCAGTTGAGTGTTTCAGGCTCCTGGGAGCCTCTAGTTATAATGAGAATGTTTGTATGGAGTTCTGATGTCAGTTATATTAACAGTACACCATTTTTCAGATTGAAAATTGTTTCAACAAATGTAAAAACATACAAATGTACAGCAACTTTGTTATATATTGTCTTCAAAAAGGCGATATAATTATAACCATGGGGAATGATAATGCTGGTAATTTGAGTAAATGTGTGATGTTGTGTATATCAATTCATTTATGCAAATGTTTCACGATAAATGCAGTATTACTTTGTACATTACAGTCAATAAGAAAACGGCTATTTTCAGGTCGAAAACCGTGTACACTGGTCCCTTACCACAATTATATGGGTCCTTTTTGAACATTTTCCAATTGAGATCTTTTCAAATTATTATTCTGCAAATATTTCTTATAGCAATTATTATTAATAACAATATAGGGAAATATTTGCCTACCAGGCAAAAAATAAAAAAAAGAAAGAAATTGCGATTTTTTTGTCATGGGGCACTACTTCAAAATTGGTCTTATTCCAAAAGCGGTCAGTATCCATTAAATTCCATTTGGTCAAATGAAGTTTATTGATAAAAGTATCTTATTCCAAACTTTCATTAATTTTGAGGTGTTTTATCAGTTTCTGGGAATTTTTAAAGATAATGGATTTTTTAGCCTTTTTCATAATTGTTATCAAGTAAATTTAGAGTTATCTCCCCTTTTGCTATTGATATAATGTTCTGAAAATACTGTGTTATAAATTTTCAGTTTATAGTCAGGGCTTTCAATAAGTTTTGAAGTAGCAGGCTATTTCCAAAAAGTAGGTGGAGAAATGTGCTGACATTTTTACTTAAACTATTTCATGAGTTGCTGTATAAAGTACCATGATATAGCTGTTAATCTGTGGTTGATTTGAACAAAATTTGATGCAAATTATGGATAAATTTATACCAGTATTGTCCACAACAGTGATATAACTAATTTTTTTTCAAAATATCTGTATAGAATATTGGATACAGCCATACTGGTTTATTTTTACCTTTTATCCGAAATTTTTAATTATTCGATATTGCGAGTGTAAATAAGGTGCATATAGGGCAACTCTAATAGAATTAGAATTAGAATTATATTTATTAACCAATTAAAGGGCCCATATAGGGCAAATACAAGAAATATATATAAACAAAATAATACAAATAATAATACACATTCATAAGAGGGAAAGGGGTGGTTGATTGACAGATAATAAAATACAGTTTAGGTACAAAACACATAATTATACTTGTAATCCAATTACAAGTTGTATAATTGGTGGTCCAAACCTGATGGATGTCTATTTAGGCATGTGTGTTATTACTACAGGTAATGTATAGAACTGGTTGTTGCTAAATATTGTCTTTGTTTCAGTTTAAGTAGACAGGTTTTTATTTCAGATTAAACTTAAGTGGTTTTATTGTGTTTGATAATAAAATATTGTAAATGGCATATTTAGATTTTGTTAATTTTTTGTTTCAAGTATATATATAACAAAGGGAAATAACTCATTTTTTATATCAACTTATGAAGTTGAAAAATAC
>MJUT01064115.1:6855-24426 GCA_002080005.1 Gigantidas platifrons
TTTACTATAACATGAGAATCTTTATCAGATATATACCTCTATACATGTTTACTATAACATGAGAATCTTTATCAGATATATACCTCTATACATGTTTACTATAACATGAGAATCTTTATCAGATATATACCTCTATACATATTTACTATAACATGAGAATCTTTATCAGATATATACCTCTATACATGTTTACTATAACATGAGAATCTTTATCAGATATATACCTCTATACATGTTTACTATAACGTATCTTACAATACCATCAAGTAACAGATGATAGAATGTATGGTAGGTGACTTGATCACAAAGCAAATAATATACATGTACAGGGTTGTAGGTGCCTTTGAAGAGGTCTGTGTGTATGGGGCAATTTCCCCCCCCCCTTTATTTTGGCAAAAATTTAGAAAAAACTGAATTTTTAGCATAGAAACAATAAATGTAAAGTCAACAATAAGAGGTTTTAGCATTTTTCGTGCTTATCAGTTTTTGAAAGCCCCGTCTTCCTTACTTTCAGTCGTGGCTTGAAGATTGGCCCACCCGGATCCGTTCGCCCTAATTCATGTTCGCGCTATTACCATGGTAGATAAAGGTGTATGAATCGACAGTCTGTAGAAATTGTATGTGTCCATTATACTTTTGCTTTTATTTCAAATAAATTGAAACTGTATGGTGTCTATTGATTATACATTTATGGCCCTTGTTGTAGGGAGATATGAAGGTTTGTTTACCCGAAGAAGTAATCAGTATTTCTCGAGGGCGAAGCCCGAGAGAAATATGACTTCTGAGGATAAACAAAGCTTCATATCTCCTTACAACAAGGGCCATAAATTGTTTACATGTATCATATCGAAATTACACACATAACAACAAAACATTTTTTTAAAACTAATCTAACATTTTATTCAATTCGTGTAGTTGTTTATGTTTATGCTGATGGTTACATTGCAGTTATCAGAAAAATAAGGATTGAAACTAAACATTCCACGACATATGAGAAATTGTCTTTTTTGTCCATTTGTATGGTGTTGTTTGTTGCTTTCAAGTCCGAATTAGTTTTTTTGATGATATCCAGGGGTTGCCATGTGGGCACACCAGAGGAATACATGATATTTATTTCCCCGGAGCATGCGGTCTAGGGATACATGAAGTTTTGTCTTCCTGACATGTGACGTTTTTTAACTAATCACAGACACTCTTATATCTATGAGGTACATGTATAATAATACTGTATATTGACCATAGAAATTATGGAGATCTACATGTATCATAAATGTTCATCAGACAACGATTCCCAAATATGGAAATGACAAAAGCTTTTGAACTAGAAAATATGTTTACATATCATGGCTTACCTAACCTCTACTTGGTATGACACAATCCATTCATGCCAAAATATGCAGAGGAATATATGGTTCCGGGTCCGTTCACCCTAATTCACATTCGCCCTATTACCTGTTTGCCCTAATACATGTTCGCCCTGGGTCCGTTTGCCCTAAAAGTGGGTCCATTCGCCCTGATAATTATATATAGGATATTAAAAATAAATGAAGAATAAATGACATTTGATGGTTTATAGATAATAAACAGAGAAATTCCTTTATGCTTGCAATTTGTTTCAATGTTATTTTACTCATACCAAGCTTACATCGAAAGTGCATACACCCATTCCAGCGTAAATGATACATATTTGATAAAAACGTGTCGCCAAGAAAACAGTCGGAAATTCGTAATACTGAAAGATATCGGTCGGGATTAAAAATGTTATTTCTAAAAAGTGTTTAATTGTCAGTGTTTTGAAGACAAAAAATGTGACTTAATTTAGTCATGGGTACAAGATACAGGACTTTGATATTTATGTATCGTCATTTTTCCTAGTGTTGCTTTGCGGTGTCGAATATTTTCGATAGCTAAAATGAACATAAAACGCCCTTATGAAATATTCTTTTAGTGCCCATTTTCAAATGGACGTCTTTAATGAACTAGAGGCTCCCAGGAGCCTGTATAGCTCACCTGGGTATAACAACATCAGTCAATAAAACTTGGCAAATCCGGTCAAAAAATAACAAATGTAGCCCTCGTCATTGCAGACCCCCTCTTCAAAAAAAATTGGGCAGCGGTTCCCCCCTTTGATGTAAGTTATCAATATTGCTGTAAAAAAAAAACATAAATGTCAATGTTTCTCAAAATTCAGCTTTTGCTACTTCACATTTTGTAATAGAGTCGCTTCCCTTTGATTATTTAAGTAACCAAAAGCAGTGAAAGTCAACAAAAAGTGCATTTCAAGAGGAATAACTCTTCACACAGTTGTCGGACATTTTCAACTGTGAACTTTTTTTGTAGATCTTGACATGCTGAACATTTTTGCAGTTTAAACTTAACATCTATCCCTTATAGTTTTTGAAATAAAAAACGAAAAGTATTAAAATTGTGAAAATTTGAAGGAAAAAGGGCAATAACTCCAAAATGGATAATGGAATTTACTTCAAAATTGCAGGGTATGTAGATCTTGACATGCTGAACATGTTTGAAGTTTAAACTTAACATCTATCTCTTATAGTTTTTGAAAAAAAGGACGAAAAGTATTAAACTTTTGAAAATTTGATGAATAAAGGGAAATAACTCCAAGATGGGTAATCAGATTTACTTCAAAATTGCAGGGTAGGTAGATCTTGACATGCTGCACATTTTTTGCAATTTAAACTTAACATCTATCTCTTATAGGTTTTGAAATATAAGACGAAAAGGTTTAAAATTTTAAAAATTTGATGAAAAAAGGGCAATAACTCCAAGATGGGTCATCAGATTTACTTCAAAATTGCAGTGTAGGTAGATCTTGCTGTGCTGATCATTTTTACCCCATGTCAGATTTTTGATATTATTAACGGTTTTTGAGTTATTACCCAAAAACCTGCAATTTTACCATATGTTCTATTTTTAGTAACAGCCGCCATGTTGGTTGGTGCACGGCATCACCGGACACAATTTTGAAACTAGACACCCTAGTGATGATTCAAACCAAGTTTGGTTTCAATTGGTCTAGTACTTTCAGAGGAGAAGATTTTTGAAAAAGTTTACGACGGACGACAACGACGGACGACAAGTGATGGCAATAGCTCACATGACCCTTCGGGTCAGGTGAGCTAAAAAGGAAAGATAATTTGCAAACTCTATTACTTCATATAAATGAATATCATGTCTTAATTTGTATGTCGCCGAAAACGCATTAATGTACGTAACATTAATTAATTTGGCCACAAAGTGAAGTAATTAAGCACATATGAACGTTATTATGTTGGTTCTGTACAATTTTTTATATATATCTTAACATAACGAATGATAATTTGTGTTTTGTGTTTGTCAATAGCTTGTAATGAAGTACATGTATGCTGAAATTTAACGTGTCATATTTAAGAGATTAAGGGCCGTAACACAGTTTACGAGTCCTGAAACACTTATAACGCTTTTGTTTTCAAAATTTAGCTCTTACATCAAAAGGAAGTAAAAATTATTTTGTTGTTCCAACATTTAATACACAGAGCAAAATAGTTGAAAACGATTTGATATTTAATGTACATAACCACTAATGTACATAACGGAAAACAAGATCCCTACTTTGTTGTGACGGTTTATGACAAATATTGGTATGTTGGGAGAGTCGCAGATGTTGAAGAAAATGAAGTAATGATAAATTTCATGTGTAGAGCGGGCAAATATGAAGATGATTTTAAATGGCCTGCCACGAAGGACGAGATATGGGTCGACCAAATGCAAATTTTAACAATTTTAGATGAACCAGTTCCTCGTGGAAAATCAAAGAGATGCTTCAAAATACCAACTGAAGTGTTTAATCATATCGAAATGGAATTTGCTTCAGTTAAAGATAAAGTTTAGTACATCAAAATGCTATATATCTGTTTACATGTGTGTCAGTAATGTCCGTAACGGAAGATCATAATGTCCATAACTGCTTATTATTAGTGAATATTGGATACAATGTATAAACTTTTTAGTTCAGAAGTATATTGATAAAAGGACTGTAATAAGTCTATATTTACCATTAACCCAGTGAGTGAAAAACTTAGATCTTCCACCTTAAACTCAATTTATTTGAAAACTTCTGCTAAATTTAATCCAAAAATATGTCGAAAACATAAGACATTTTAACAAACATGACCTATAACACTTTAAACAGTCTTTAAATAGTTGAACTTAAGTTTTTTTTAATCTTTTTTTCAATTTTGACTTGTTTATTAAATGCTTTCTGCAGTTATTTATCTTACTTTGGAATTTGTTTAATGTCCATAACGATTATGTGCTTCCGGAAATTAATAATTTTCAGTAAAAAACATGTACACAACAGGTCAAAAGAGCTTTTAATTGCTACATATGTGATAACTACAGCATCATAAGATTTTGCACAGCAAATATTATCATCTAAAAAGGTGTTAGCTGTTTCAAAACACCGTACAATTAAATATGTCGAAAACAGAACGTTGGGCCAGTGTAATTCCATATATTTCAGTTAACCGCTTTCTGATTTTTTCTCCAGCACGGGTGTTGTTGGTATATACTTAAATATTAGGACAAAACAATCTTCAAATACACGTTCTGAATATTTGTTGATTTATATACAACCAATAATGTCCGTAACGACATTAACCATACTATTAACAAAATGTCGATTTTCAGAAAATTTATAAGAACAACGCGCATGAAAGTTTACAATCACAAACCTTACATATACAAAATGTATATATGAATTTGTGAAAGTCAAAAGTTATGTCCAAATAAAATTGTCATTTTTCGTTGTAATCCAAATTTTAGTTGTATCATTTTTGGTGGAATGACTGATAATTGCAGAATCAAAGCCACCAATTAAAGAAAACAAAGAGATCAAAGATATACAATAATCTCCAATCAATGTAATGATGAAATCAACAAACATTAATTTCAATTAGGCATTTCAAACAATATACATATTTTTTTACCTAATAATTGCTTGAAAAGAACTTAATTATTTTCCAAAAGCTCGTATTTTTTTCATCGATGAAAATGTCATGCGCAGTGTTAAGCGCTTTATCGGAAGCAGATTGGACAGGACTGACGATGCACAAAACATGCCATAAAAATAACAAATGGAAAAAAAATTAACGTTGCTTAATGAAATATTTTGAAGAAAAATAGCTGGTCGCAAGGCAGACCATCCAGCTCGCCTGTGCAATCTATAGTTACATGTGAATGTCATAACCATGTGGTTGAACAATACTTCAGCTTAGCCAAAAGAAAACCATTTTATGGTATTCAAAATGGACATATAAATGTAATAGTAAAACAGGTCTTAACAAAAATGTCGAAGTCATTCAGGCAGAAATAGTAGGTCATGGTGACCTATATTTATGTGCGGTATTTTTAACTGTCCACGACAAACCCACATGTGAAGTTTCATCAACCTGGACCAAGTAGTTTGTCTACATTGGACCTAAAAGCAAACGTTAACGCAAAAATATCGAAGTCATTTAAGCAGTAATAGTAGGTCACTGTGACCTATATTTGTGTGCTGCGTTTTTAACTGTCCACGGCAAACTCACATGTGAAGTTTCATCAACCTGGACCAAGTATTTTGTCTACATTGGACCTAAATGCAAACGTTAACGCAAAAATGTCGAAGTCATTCAGGCAGAAATAGTAGGTCATGGTGACCTATATTTGTGTGCAGTGATTTTAACTGTCCACGACAAACTCACATTTGACGACAACGATGAAGTCGATCCACAGGTGACGACATAAGCTCTTCTGTAATTCGTACAGGCGAGCTAAATATCACTTACCTTTATGTCGGGTTGTCCACAAAAATATCCATCTGTATTTTTCAACTCTATTGAACAATTTTTTAGTCCTCATTTTTTTAAAGTCACGAAAAGTCAACAATTGAAAGAAGTCAACAGTTCATAAAAATGCTAAAATGAACATATTTACAGCTTGTTTCTCCAAGATAATATGGTTACTTGCAGCAGTGCGCGTGACGTAAAATCGACGAAATACGAGTGTGGACGAAATTCGAGTGGTCGATGAAATACGAGTGTGGACAAAATTCGAGTGGTTGGTCATAATACTTTTCTATATCATTACTTCTTTATTTTAAATTAAGATATGCATTATGTTCATTAAAATACTTTTTAATTATCGGGGCGAACGAACCAAAGGGCGAATGTGTAGTTAGAACGAACGGACCCGATACTGGGGGTCAATTAAATTTCCAGACTATAGCCTACAGGGATTTCCAGTCAAATCGGCCCCAAGTCAAAACGGCCTCAAAATGAAAGTCAAATCGGCCACATATTTCAAATTGAATAAAAAATTATGTATTAATATGAATTCTTATTTTTTGCTGAAAGAGTCATGTATAATTTTATTTTTTTTATGAACAGGTTCTTTTTTAATGGATAAAATTAATTAATGATTAATTTATGACATAATTAAATGATTAGTAATTTCAAGGATTTATAAAACGTGATTGATAATTATTCTCTATTGTCTATTTATATAGTAAACACAAATCAAATTCCTTTATATACCAGAAATCCCCAAATTCTTCCTACAACCTTTGTTAAAAATTCACTTTAAAACATTCATGAAAATTCATCATAGCCAATGGTTTATAGACATAGGCCACTAAGAACCGCGGATCAACTTGAAAGAATGACACTCGGAACGCGGGCTTTGGCCACTAGGAACGATATGATATGTCAAACCAAAGACTGGTATTTTTGCTTCTCCAACAAACACGTACATGTAGCATTAGGGAGAAAGAACAGTCAGATATCTGTATTTCCATTTAATTTTATATATATAACAATGGGCCGATTTGACTCCAGGACGATTTGACTGGGGGAGATTTGACCTGGGGCCGATTTAACTTCGGGCCGATTTCGTTTGGGGTCGATTTGACCTGCTACCGCCTATAATTTATAGGGATAAGGGGTGGTGGCGAGACATGAATGATAAAGATAAATGCTGAATGGTCAAGATAAATAGCTGAAACTTACGGAAACAGAACCTGTTGAGGTTGTCATTTCCCATTCGAATCAGTTATAATACAACATGCAAGTATTTAAATGACAAAATGAAAATTGTGACAATAAACTCTCTGAAGCAGTCCCATGCCAAGGGAGCAAACTGTGGTTATCACTAAATTAATGATTTGAACCCTGTTCCTTAATATTCCATTGCAGAATAAATTACAATGAAGAAAGTAATGAAGAATTCAAACAGCAAAATATTGTCAAATTGTGTTATTCTATTTAGTAATATTTTAGAATAATGAAGGTTGTTTGTTATAAACACTTCTGTACGGAATGTCTGGTTTTAAATTAGGACGTTCCTATTAAACCAAAAATGGCCGGCACCAGAGACGAAAAATTGCCAAATTTAAAAATTTGTATTGATAACACAGAATCAGACAAAGATGTTGATGATGTAGTATCCATACATGGAACCGAAGATTTTCAAAACAGTCCTCTTGAATATGAAGAGGACGAGAGATCTGTTGAGTTTAACGTTCGGATTGGAAAACTGAAATCTGCGAATCCAACTGGAACTTTTCGTCAGGTTATTTTACATTTTCTGTACTAGTCCCCTGCTGTAGTCAGTAAGCTTTCAGTAATGATAGAGAAACTTGATGTCCTAATTTTTATTTTAGCTCATGTGATCTTTTTCAACACTTGTCTGTAATCTTAGACTGTGCAAGGGGCCCGGGTTGCTCAATGAATTAGGTCGTTGGATCTAACAGCTCACACAAGCCTATCACCAATACGGCGTGGGTTTGTGTAACAGTGTGTTCTTTCCAGAGGAATTATTGTACTAGGTTATTTTGTCCATGCTAACCCTAACTGGAAATTCTACATGCCGGATTAAATGTACGCTTACATTCGCACCCAGCTTTGTAAATTACAAAGAAGGGTGCACTCGACTCACAGCCGCAAGTCATTCGGTTTGCCAGTTGCTTGTCCAAGGTCGGTGGTTCTCTCCGATACTCCAGCTTCCTCCACCACTAAAACTGGTCGCCATGATATTTCTGAAGGTGGGGTTAAACACCAAAAATCAAAATCATTGTAGACTGCGTCTCCATATTCTGTATATGTCATCCAACACGGGATTGTCTCTCTTGTAATACTTGTTGGCTGTCTTATCATGCATGTACTAAAATTGTATACCCTGGTACAAAGAGACACTTGTTATTTTGGTACAATGTACAAAATGTACATGTAGCCATCACTGATTAAATAAACAATAATAATAATCAAATATGGAAAATAATCAAATAAATTATAAATCGTAGCATTCTGTATTTTCTACATATATGTTCTGTGCAAGTACTGAGTAGTCATATTTGTTCCGTTTCCATCAATCACACATTAATTTCATTCATGTTCTTGATCAGCCTTAGGCCAAAAAAAAAATATGTGTGTTTACGGTCACATGTCAAAAAAATCTAGGGTCGGTCGGTCGGCATTAATTTTTTTTTTTTTTTTTGCTATCGGCAAAACCGGAAATAGTCGTTTCCGGAATCCGATTCCGGTATTTCACTTTACCTTCTTTGCTCTCAATTTCAACAAAAAGCTAGCGGTTGAATAAATAAAACATTGCTGCTGATTAAACAGCAAAAATGGTTATCCGAATTCTGTTTATAAAAATTGATAGGGTCGCTAGCAGGGCTCCCACTACTTTCAAATTAGAAAGAGAAGTGACTTCTCTTTCAGGGAGCTCACAGGGAGAAGTGGGAGACAACAGAGAGACTTCTGGGAGAAGTTAATAGCGATTAATCAAAACATTGTTTCGCGACCCCTCTGACATTACCCTGCCCAAAATTAGTCAATAATTAAGAGGCTGTCTGAACTGATTTGTTCTGGATTTTTTTTTATTCATAACTACAGTCAAACCTGTCTTAACGGTCACCTTTATATAATGGTCACCTGCTCATAACGGTCACTTTCGTGCTCTCCCTCTGCATTTTACTATATATTTTAATTCGATATAGCAGTCACCTGTTCAATGTGGTCAGCGGTCACCATTTATAAGTAATTTTCAGCGTTAAACCTTTGTATAACGGTAAATTTTATTTTAAAAATGATACCGGAAGTGATTTCGGAAGATCGGTATTTTTCTCAAATGTACCAAAAATCCCGAGGTGTTACAAAATATATTGACTAATTTAATTAGCTAAATAAAAAAAACACCATGCATTTTGTGAATAGTAAATTACATAAAATACAGTTTATCCCCGGGCGTTATTGGGGATTTTTATTCATTACGGCGAGAATAGAAATTCACTCACCAAAAATATTTTGTATCTAGTGCATCATGTCAAAATCATCAACGTATGTAAATAGGCTAAGCTTTGAAATTTGACAATAAAGTGAAAGTGATAAATCATTGTGATATTGGGAAAAGTTGTTGGGCTGTGGGCGAGGAGATGGAGGTTGGTCATACCCAGATAATGAACATTCTTTAAAGAAAACGTGAGATTCTTGACGAATTTGAAAACGTTACAACGTTCCCAGTTCAACATCGTGTTATTGGAAATTGTACTTTTGTTTATTAAATATCTTTATTTATTTATTTGTATGATTTATTCAAATCATATCATATTGAGATAATTTCATCAACAATCAATGTAAACCAGAGTAAAATTACGACAGGAACAAAATAACAAGTAAAACATTATTAAAAACATAAGATGTAACGAAAAAGGTTTATTTACAACTAACGTGCAATATTTGGTCAAAAAATCAAAACCCTTCATATAAAGGTCACCTGCACATAGCGGTCATTTTGTCAATCTCCCCCAGGTGACCACTATAGACAGGTTTGACTGTACCTTAAGGACATCTATTCAATGTCACATGTTTATTTCTGGCTACCTTGACTATTGGAGCCTTGCATACCAGTGATTTTTATATGTACCCTCCCTTTTTTTCCCCTTTTGAAATATTACTGTATTCAGGGCTAGAAATTAACTTTTTTCACCACAAGCAAAACTTTGCTAGTTAAATAAAAATCTACTAGCAAACAGACTGACCTGACTAGCAACCAAATTTAAAAAAAAAATGTATGTTATTTTCATTGAAATGCATGTATGTAACAATAAGACTGTAAGGTTTTATGTGTTTTATCAATTTAAGCAATTCACTGTCTCTGACTATATCGTATTGTGAAAGGCGTCCTTGACCATTAAGTAAGTCGCTCCTGGACATTCTGGCTTTTATTGGACAGTAATATAAAGAGCCACATACTGTACCCTCAAAAAATTCCATGTACCCCCAAATTGGTGGAGTTGGAGTACATGTAACCTCAAATGAAAAAAGTTGTAGGCATGCTGCATCACTGTGCATGTACTGAACTTTTTTCATCTCAAATAATTATATAATTATTACCAAGATATAACTAATGACTGTTTTATCTTTCATCATGTAATGTGACAGAATAGTTATTGTACAGCCAGTAAAGGAAATATGCCTGTCTGTTATTATTATTTTATTTTTTTTGCTTATTTTTATGTGAAAATTGTATAAAGGAGATGAGTTAGAGTTAATCAAGATGGAAACAGAGCAATAATAACTTTGAATAAAATAATTAGATCACTTCTGTTAAAAACACGATAATTGTATTTATTAAACCTCTCTATATATACATGTACATGTATATATATCTCTGATTGGTCCGATCAGCTGTCACATGACTTTGACAATTGCGACGTTTCCTTCGACAACCCCAAAAATTCAACATGCGAGGTAAATAATAGTATTGTCACCCTCGACAACCCCAAATTTCCCCCACTAGGTGGCAATAACCGCAAACTGGAAATCGTCTGTTTGTGTATAAAATATGACAACTGCAGGTCGGTTTGCTGCTAGCTCAGAGGAAGAAATAGCAAAACTTCTCTGAAAAGGATGCCGAGAACACAAAACGGTCTACGAAATCCGCAGTCAAATGTTTGCAGCAGTATTTACTGGAAACAAATGCTGATAGCCTCAACTTTGATGAATATTCCCCTGAGGAGCTTATCGTGTTGTTGACAAAATTAAAAAAAATTGTAAGTTTTAAAAACCGTTGTTCGGTTAATAAAACGATTATGGCCATCTTAGCCGATGGACATCCAGAATTGTCAACTTGTGAGGGTGGTTTTCCCTCGGGCTAAAGCCCTCTGGGAAAACAACCCTCACAAGTTGACAATTCTGGATGTCCTCCTCCTAAGAAGGCCATAATTGTATATTAATGATTTCACATTGGGGTCTGAACATATAAAAAAAACTTAAGTTATTTCAGGACTTCATTTTTTTTTAATTTAGACAGATGAGGTATATTTGTTTCATAAGAATATGAAATCTTTGGTAGTATAAACGAAAAAGTAATTCTAGACCCTGCCTACTCTACCAAGGCCAAAGTTGGATAAACGAAAATCGTAATCTTGCCATTCTAAAAATGATTCTTCAATAATTTCTTGCAAGCAGACAGGCTGCCTTCATACGATAGTGTAACAGCTGTCACACAACGATTTTCACGATTATTTCATCTTAATCACTGTAAATAATTATAAATCTACCTGAAACTTGGCGAAAGAATTTCGTAATTTTTGTAACGTCGCGATCGATATCGTGATCAGAAACTTTTCTTCTTTTTGATATTTCGACTGGTAACTTGAACTGTAAAAATTACAACCAGATGTTATTTTAAAAATCGGGAACCAGTATGGTTGTTCGTATTTCTTGGACAGAGACGTAAATATTCGTATTTCTCGGACAAATGCATACATTTAACTATACCGTCCTTTTTTATGAAGTCAATGCGATCTTTACCGATCTTGCGAGAAAACAAATAAATTTACACGTTTGTCATAGTTCAGATACACAGGGGCTTGAATCGCTTTCATAGAAGTCACGCAGCCTATATACCCTATATACTAACAAAGGATGTAACGACCAACGTAGCCAAGCCACTACCAGTTCTGTTTCAGGCTTGAAAAAAATATTAAAAAATCACACATTCAAACAATCTTTGTTGACATTCGCTAGCATATTGATTTATCTTTCCGACGAGACATAATTTTTCACAACTGCTTCACTCTAGAAGTCGGAGCACCCCTGCAAACTTGAAACTTTGCTCCAAAATAGGTCACCAACGTTTTGCTATGGACACAGTCAACGGTAAAACTCCAAGAGTAAAGAGCACAATTGCAGACAATATCTGCATAAATCCTGACTCGTAAATACCTATGAACGCCTTCGACTCAACAATCACCAGAACAGTTCACATAGTGCAGACGAAAAGCAGTAACTCACGTTTTACAGTCCGGTATAAATCCTTTCAAATGTTGGAAGCCATTGTTAAAAATACACAGCAGCAAATGAAATCTGTCATCTGATTGGTTAATATTTCTCACTGCAGGGTAAGTGTTTTTACTTATTCGTAACATATAATATTGTAAATGATTTTTAGGTATATTATAATCATATAAAATTACTTCTAAAAGTAATTCTTACTGAATTTTTTTTTTAAAGCATATATTTCAAGCGTTATCAGAATGTGGGCATGTCGTGAGAAATATTAACCAATCAGATGACAGATAATTTTCATTTGCTGCTGTGTATTTGTGTGATCTTCAGCAGAAGAATGATGTCTCTTTCAATTTGCTCAATGGTTTAATTATATTTAGCTTGGGAATGAAAATATAGCACAAACGTAAATTGCATTGCCACTGTCAGTCAAAAACTGAAGAAAGTAAAGGCTGTAATTATTCAAATCTCAAATCAGATTGCAACAACGGAGGAAAGCTACTGTAGTTCCAAGTTTATTTTTTTAATTGGATATGCATTAACGTTTACACATGTCTGTTCGATAGATCGTAATATATATTAACCCGGTGTCGAGTATTAAATACCAATGCGGATGGATTAAAAGCTGAAGCATCTACATGCATTTCAACGATAATCATATTTGAATTGCAATCTTCGCATATATATATGAACATATTTGATCAGGGCTCACCACACATAGTAAAAACAGGGCGACTTGACTTCTCTCTCAGTTGACTTAAGGGCAAAGTGAGGGAAAATGAGATTTCCGAAAATCGATCCCGATTTTAACGTTTCTTTCCCCACTACCGCATGTTCCCCTACCTTTCACAAAACGAACGTGTGCTGCACACCATCTTAAAAAGGATGCAATTAACGAGTTTGGAATAAAATATTGAACATCAAGCCATGTATGGGTCATATTTCAGGAACATGGGAGCTTCTTTTATGTGAATATTGAAGAAAAAGTATGATTATTGAAAATTTATAGGCGACGTCTCAAAATAACAGGGCGACTGAAATTTCGCTTTTGGGCCGAGTTGGAGCGACTTCAGAGCAGTGAAGGCGACTTTGTCGCCCAAGTCGCCTGGTTTGGTGAGCCCTGTTTGATATGAGAACTACACATGTATGATTTTATGTCACAGAAATGAGAAAAAATAAATAAAAAGTTTGTTTTGTTGAAAGTGGCTGTGGACAAAATGTTTGGTCATTATTTCCGGTAGCACAGTACCGCATTGTGTCCCTCTACCAAAATGGTGCCATTGTTGTTTGTTTACGAAAAAAAAAATACAAATAGTTTTCTTTTAAGCCGGGCATATATAAACAATAAACAAAAGATCTAATGAACGAAATTAAAGTTTCTATAAACCGTAATGGATTACTTTCCAAGAAAATCTCTTTCAAAATACTTAATAACAGATACGATAGATTTTAATAATTGACAAGTACCAGTGGAGAAAATACGAGGCCGGCGACATAGGGCGACTCTTCAGAATTACAAGGCTACTTAACTTCTCTTTTGACCAACGAGAAAGCTAAGTCAACCTTCACAAGGCGACTTCTTCGCCCGAATCGCCCTCGAACGTGAGCCATGGCTAGCAAAAATTAGGGTCGAATAATTGCAGATAAAAAAGGTTAGGGTCGGTCAGGTGACCGTAAACACACATATTTTTTTCTTGACTTTAAGGTTAATTAGGAGTTAGAGATATGGTGTTTAACACCACGTTCAACAATATTTCAGTAATGTCATTGCGATAGGTTTTATTGGTAGAGGAAACTGGATCCCGGAGAAAACCACTGACCTGTCACAAGTCACTGACCAACTTTATCACATGAATGTTGTATAGTGTACAGGTTACTGTATGTATGTGTTAATATAGATTTAATCAATTCTCTAATCTGAACATCCTGGCATTTAATTATTGAAGGAGGTGAAACCAGCAGGCATCCTCTGCATTTTACCTGTATTGCAATGGAAAATCTGAATTTTATTTTTGTAAAATAAAATAAACTTGAATAAAATCAAAATAGAGGTCTGAATTTGTGTCAACAAGGCCTAGGGGTGTATTTAATTACTATATTTGAATTCTGTCGATTAGATATAGAATGATTAATTTGCATTAAAGTCTAGAATACCAAGGATTATAGAATGATTAATTTACATTAAAGTCTGTGTAGAATACCAAGGATTATGCTTGTCTTCAAATTCAACTCCTAACATTTCCTTCATTTCACAAATACTAATCATGATTGGTCAATTACATAATGTGATGTCACACCTGATAAGAAAATACCTTTTCAATAATCCTCAAGTAACATGTACATATATAAGAATTAAAAAGTAAATCTTGTGTTGTGTACTTTCCTTTAAATACAATGTATCTAAAAAAAAGATCTTACATGCAGAAATTGAATTTATTTGAGTATTTTATAAGTACAAACATGTATATTTGATGTTCGGATCTTATTTAATTCCCAGTATATTAAACTTATTTTCTTGATGATTATATAATCACAAAGTAAATCACTGTATATTTTTTGTATCTTTATATCATTAATTGTTTACTTTTTATTTTGATTAGCCATCAAAAATTTATGAAAACAGGGCTGGTGATTTTGTGACCGGTATAGATATTACAAAAAAGGTAAATATCATTTAGTTACATATATATGTATGTATTTTGAATGAATATGTTTTTACAGTGATTATTTATATGACCTGAAAAAATTTGCAGTCGTATTATGTTATGGAGCTGTCTTCATCGTCTGCCTGCAGACGAGAATGCTTTCCTGCGATAGTGTGAGTGAGTGATTGTTGTTTAACACCAACTCTGCAATCTTTCAGCTATATCACAGTGAGAACAAGTTAATTTTCAATGAGATGAAGAGGTCCGCTTTGTACTAGACCAACACGCTTAGTTTGATTTTTATAATGCTAGCTCACTGAAACAACAGGACACGGAGAGACTTGTTTCCCCACTCCGACACATTATCTTGATTCCGAGCCAACCAGTCTTTGCTCTTTTCTAAATCTGTGTGCTTAGCGGAGAAGCAATAAATACAAATTTTAAAGTCTTTTGTTTGACCCGAACGTGGCTTGAACCCATGATCTACCACACTCTACACCATCAATGAACCCATGATCTACCATACTCGAGGTGAGCATGCTAACCATTACACCAACAATGAACCCATGATCTACCAGGTATCACACTCGAGGTGAGCATGCTATCCATTACACCAACAATGAACCCATGATCTACCAGGTACCACACTCGAGGCGAGCATGCTATCCATTACACCAACAATGAACCCATGATCTACCAGGTATCACACTCGAGGCAAACATGCTATCCATTACACCAACAATGAACCCATGATCTACCAGGTACCACACTCGAGGCGAACATGCTATCCATTACACCAACAATGAACCCATGATCTACCAGGTATCACACTCGAGGCGAGCATGCTATCCATTACACCAACAATGAACCCATGATCTACCAGGTACCACACTCGAGGCGAGCATGCTAACCATTACACCATCAGTGTGGTTGATTCAGTAGAGTAAAATATATTTAAAACCTTAAATGATTCAATAAAATATTTATTTCAGGAGGAAATAAAAAAGAAATCAGAAAGGGCTAAAAGATTTGGGTTAGATTCTACTGAAGACAAGCAGTCTGCAGACTTAAATGGACTGTATAGAAGGTAAGTTCTGAAGACTTAAATGGACTCTATAAAAGGTAATTTCTGTAGACTTAAATGGACTGTATAAAAGGTAAGTTCTGTAGACTTAAATGGACTGTACATGTATAAAAGGTAAGTTCTACAGACTTAAATATAGACTGTATAAAAGGTCAGTTCTGTAGACTTCAATGGACTGTATAAAAGGTCAGTTCTGTAGATTTCAATGAACTGTATAAAAGGTCAGTTCTGTAGACTTCAATGGACTGTATAAAAGGTCAGTTCTGTAGACTTAAATGGACTTATAAAAGGTCAGTTCTGTAGACTTCAATGGACTGTATAAAAGGTCAGTTCTGTAGACTTCAATGAACTGTATAAAGGTCAGTTCTGTAGACTTCAATGGACTGTATAAAAGGTCAGTTCTGTAGACTTAAAGGGACTGTATAAAAGGTCAGTTCTGTAGACTTAAATGGACTCTATAAAAGGTCAGTTCTGTAGACTTAAATGGACTGTATAAAAGGTCAGTTCTGTAGGCTTGAATGGACTATATAAAAGGTCAGTTCTGTAGACTTAAATGGACTGTATAAAGTTCAGTTCTGTAGACTTAAATGGACTGTATAAAAGGTCAGTTCTGTAGACTTAAATGGACTGTATAAAAGATCAGTTCTGTAGACTTAAATGGACTCTATAAAAGGTCAGTTCTGTAGACTTAAATGGACTGTATAAAAGGTCAGTTCTGCAGACTTAAATGGACTGTATAAAGGTCAGTTCTGTAGACTTAAATGGACTGTATAAGGTCAATTCTGTGGACTTAAATGGACTGTATAAAAGGTCAGTTCTGTAGACTTAAATGGACTGTATAAAAGGTCAGTCGTGGATTTGTCTAATTTAACTGGTAAAGGCTAATATAACTGGCAATGTCTAATTATTAGCCTTTACTAGTTATATTTGCCAAAAAAAACAGGCATATTCATCTTTTCTATTTACCAGTGTAGAGTAGTTATACTATTTAGGTCATAAAAGTTAATTTCTTGGTTCTCAGGCCCGCCTGCATGTGGAAATTCATCGCCGCATTGCCGATTTTATTGCAAAAATAGTATATATAAAAAATTTAGATGCAGTAGCGCTGTCCATACGGAAAAAACAACCGCATCCTTTTTTTTTCTCTTATATCGCGTGGTCGGTGTAATGCTTTAAAACGTATCTTGCTTAAATGAGATTTAAAGCATCGTTATGACAATGTATAAATAAAAAACGTGTTTCTGTTTGACATTTAGCGTTTCTGTACAAATTCGGCACAAATGTTTGCCAGTTTTACCAGGGAACATAATAGGGGCTTCTCCGAAGCTTGTACCTTATTGGAATTGTTTACGGAGATAAAAAAAAATGGTATGTTGGGACCAGCGGATTGGACTTTTCCATAAAAATTAACCACTTGTGATGTTTCTACCACCATCGGAAGAAATCAAATTGAAATTTTCGATAAAGTAATGAAAAGTTTTATACATTGCCATATTTTTCACAAAAAAAA
>MJUT01064115.1:31546-45250 GCA_002080005.1 Gigantidas platifrons
CCCTACCTGAAGTGAACTTTTTAATGGTTGAGATCCCCACCCCTAAACCATATATATTTATGATCAGGGTGAGTAGGCAAATTAAATGCCTTATAGATCAGGCCCGGGGGTCATATCCCAACCCTTAGCTGAGGTAAACTTTTTAATGGTTGAGATCCCCACCCCTAAACCATATATATTTATGTTCAGGGTGACTAGGCAAATTAAATGCCTTATAGCTCAGGCCCCGGGGGTCATACCCCAACCCCTACCTGAAGTGAACTTTTTAATGGTTGAGATCCCCACCCCTAAACCATATATATTTATGTTCAGGGTGACTAGGCAAATTGAATGCCTTATACAATGTAGCTCATGGCCCGGGGGTCATACCCCACCCCCTAACTCAAGTGATCTTTTTAATGGTTGAGATCCCCACCCCTAAACCATATATAGTTATGATCAGGTTGACTAGGCAAATTAAATGCCTTATAGCTCAGGCCCCAGGGGGTCTTACCCCACCCCCTACCTGAAGGGAACTTTTTAATGGTTGAGATCTCCACCCCTAAGCCATACAGTACAGCCAGCATGGATTGGTGATTTTCCTCGTCCCACTCAAAAAGTCCACGCATATTCCACGCGTGGTATCCACGTAAAACATTAGTGGAACCCACGTTTACCTGTATTTTACCCGCATCATTAGCGAGGTTTCCACGTGTGTTCTTGTGTGGAAAGAATTTCCTGTTATCTCGGCTGTTTAATATAGATCTACAGTATTTTGTTTTATATGTTTTAAAAAAATTTGAAATAAAATAAGTCTTTGTTTTTGTGCATTGCGGTATTCTAGCAGGGGTTGTGTACATCGGGAAGATGTCAGTTCCATGGTGACAAAAATGAATATTGTCGTTCCATTTAGTTTATGACAATTTTATTAACTTCTTTATTCCAAAGTACATTGTGCTGTTTTATTATTCCAAACAGGTTTCTCCGTTTAGTACTCCCAGCTAAATACATACAAATTTTATGTGTTGTTACCCCACGCCATTTGTGTACAACACAGTAAAAATGACATTATCCGAACCTTGTTAAAATTACTTTACTTTCTTTTAAATTGAATGATGGTGTACAATGTAATTCATTATCTAAAGGACTTATGTGGATGTCAGATTTATTGTCCAGCAGGTCTCTGCTATTAAAATATGGGGGAAAAACGATGTCAACAGTCAATAAATGTATGAGAAACAAACAAGTGTCGATTTCACTGTAGTAGAATAAATCAATCAACGATTTGTATGTAAACAATGTCAATCAAAGTGTATATTTCAGGGTTGGAGGAAGTAAAATGACTACGATTATTGTCAAGAGTTCTTTGTCAATCTTCTTTAACGGATTGAAGTTTTATTAATGCAGCTATAACAATTAAATTTCATTTATATTCCGTAAAAGTGAATGTGAAGAAATGTGAGGTTGTACTTTTCTTCGAAATTTTATCAGCCATAAACATGTACATGTACATTTGTTCATAGATGTTATACATCTATGATTTGTTGTATTTTTTTCTTTCACGTTTGCGAAAGAGCGATCAAGTTAAAAAAAAAAGGGGGGGGGATGCAGTCCATGTTACTGTGCCCATTATGTATTTTCAACTTTGACCCAGTGTTTTTATGTTCATCGGGATGTTACACCTTGCATGTGTGTATCGACCCTCAGTTCAGCACAGGATACCGTTTGATCTTTATATCATGTTTTTGTATATATATGCGGTTCATGCCTGTGAGCACATTACAGTTAACTTTGACGCAGCTGAAGTAGTCCACAACATTTGGTTACATTGTTTAGCATCAAAATTATGATTTTGTCTTACATAGATACATATGTGTGTATTGGCCCTCAACACAGGTATAACCGTTGGGAAATGTTCGTCGAAGGAGGATTGTGTGTCCTATGCATAACGCATGTGAGACATAACGGAACGACTATTTGATGCAAAAAGAGGGGGTATTTCTTTTTCCTCAAATGAAATTATATTCTGATTCACAGTAGTGTTGATGAAAGAAAATGTCACATCAATAGAAAGACAGATCAATATTAAGTGTGTTCAAGAAGACGTTCCCCTTATCGTTTAGAACGGTTTTCTCTGTGTACTCCGATTTCCTCCACCAATAAAATTGACCACCACAATATAACTGAAATATTGTTGAAAGTGGCGTTATACACCATAAATCTTATCGTTTAGGTAATGTCTTTTATCTAACATTATGTACATTTTCCTTTGAAAATAACGAAAGTAACCTATCTGATACAAGGTGTCTGATACAAGATGTTGTATCACCACTATGGTGATAAAAGAATGGTGCGACGTTGCACGAGACGTTCTCTGCCGAACTCCTTTGTCATGATGTCATTTCATTGGAATCCGACGAAAAACACATCAATGTAGGCAACGTAAAGGCATAGTATCAATATTCCCGGCAACTGTAAGGTCCACATTTCTTTTTTAAAAGCGTCGGATTGTACAGTGACACTGAAAGTGATTGAACAGTAATTCGACATTGGTGAAAGAACGTCAACAAATAACGTGATGTCATTCACAAAAAGTAGTCTTTCTGCGAGTATTGTAAAAAAGGGTCGTAAATATTAATTTGATTCTTGTTATTTGCTTAAAATTAGATTTTATTGAAATGTTAGATAAACTTATTACATAAATAGTGTGTTGGTACAAGATTATGTATCAGGTCTTGCCTGTTGCGTGAACTAACCGCATCACAACTCGTCGCTATCGCGACTCGTACTGATACTGGTTCACACGACAGGCTCGACCTGATACATACAGCTGTAGTCTTGTACCACCACACTATATATGTAATGGGTATGTATTTATTTACTGTATACATTTTGTATACCTAGCGTAATTAAACTTTATTTTATTGAAAAAGTCAGATATAACTGATAAAAAGGAGTATATATTTATCTTTATTGTTTCAATACATTTTCATTTGTGTCTCCACTGAAGAAACCTACAGAAGAAGTCTCTGGATTTCTGTAAAGCCTTCATTTCTTTCTCGGTTCCGGAACCTAGAATCACTGCTGTAGATACTTGGTCTGGCCTATTCCACTGGACCTCATAAAGTGAGGAGACTAACACCTGTGAAGAAGAAAAGTACAACTTAGGCTTACAGATATCTTCACCGTGTATCACAAACACCGGATAAACTAGTAGTACTACCTCATTTTATATTCTTAGGGGGGAAAGCATACCAGTGTATAGCAGCAATATGCAGTAATAATGTTCATCCTTAGAATATAAACATATACGTTTCAATATTTATACAAAGTTTGGGGGGGTATATAGGTTTCACCTGTTGTCTGTCTGTCTGAATAGAGGGTACATGGTTTGTCCATGCAACTCCTCCTACAGTTTTTCTGCTAGGAAGTTTTTATTTTGCAGATCATTTGTACATATATCAAAGATGTGCATGTGGTAAGGATTTTGATTTTCATGAATATTTACCAAAAATATAGATGCTGAACTTAGTCTTTTTTTGGTGAATTTGGCTAAAAGGCTACATGGTTTGTCCGCGCAACTCCTCCTACAGTTTTTACGCTAGGAAGTTTTTATATTGTAGATTGTTTGTACATATATTAAAGATGTGCATGTGGTAAGGATTTAGATTTTTGTGCATTTTTACCAAAAATATAGATTGTTGAACTTAGCCATTTTTGTGTGAATATGGCAAAAAGGGTACATGGTTTGTCTGCACAACTCCTCCTACATTTTGTAAGTTAGGAAGTTTTTACATTGCAGAACATTTGTACTCATATCAAAGATGTGCATGTTATAAGGATTTTGATTTTCATGAATTTTACCAAAAAATATAGATTGTTGAACTTAGTCATTTTTTTTTATTTTTGAATTTAGCTGAAAGGGTACATGGTCTGTCCGTGCAACTCCTCTTACAGTTTTTATGCTACGACGTTTTTATTTTTGTTGAATGTGATTAAACATTATAATTTGACAAATAATATATTTTCCGTGTAGACTTAGTTTTCAATAATCTTGGACAGTCAGAGTGAAGCGGAGGGTATTAGTCCCGCTATGCGGACAGTTCTAGTTTTAAATAGTATTTTCTTGTCCGAGATAGGTCTTTCGAGATAGGTCAATGATATTTGGTATGTGGGTGCATGACCATAAGGCAGTGTGTCGCATACCATAATGACCTTCGTGGGACCTTGACCTTTGACCTCAAGGTCAAATAATGGTTTTTCTAAATAGTATTTTCTTGTCCGGGCCACAACATTTTTGTCTTTCGAGATAGATTGTTGTACAGATGGCTGCATTAAGGGGAGACATAAGTTTTAGGTACATGTATCTAAAACAGTTCTTCCTAGTTATTGTTTAACAATAGACCAGATGTACATTTCTGACTCTGATTCTGAATTTATATGTTTTGCAGGAGGTATTTCCCTTTAAGGTGGGCAAAAGGGTCCCTAAACATGCAAAGTTTAATGAACATAACCTATATTTTTTTCCCATTCAAAATTTTAATGTTGTAACAACTTGTGAATTTTCAATTTGCAATAAAATTATTCTCTTCAATAGTTTTGCAGTCATATAAATACCACATAATAATTTGATGAAAAAGAAAAATACCAGATATCCTAGGATCATTGTAAAATAAAATAATCGGAATCGGTAAACTAGAACAAGTCATGGTGTAAACAGGCTACAACTGCAATCATGCTGTGGTCGTATGATGTCGAGGGTTATAACATTATATGACCACAATATAATTGCTGTCATATAAAAAAGGCAATTTCAAACCTATATTTTCAGGCTAAATAAAAACCAGCCTGTATTGCTCACCTTGTAAAAATTGTATTGTCTATTTTAGGATATGCTAAATTTTTATCCTGAAGGCCTTGAAACAAAATAGACTACATGCATATTGGTACAAAATAAGATGTTGGAAAATTTTGGGTTTACCCAAGATAAAGATGGTGGGAACCGCATCGGAGGTGTAATGGTTAGTGTGCTCGCCATGAATGCGGTAGATCATGGGTTAGAGCCCCGGTCGGGTCAAACCAAAGACTATAAAATAGTATTTGTTGCTTCTCCGCTAAGCACGCAGCATTAAGGAGTAAGAGCAAAGACTGGTTGGCTCGGAATTAGAATAATGTTGTTTCAGTTAATCCAACTCAGTGTGTTGGTCTAGAGAAAAGTGGACCTCATCATCATCTCATTGAAAATTAAGTTGTTCTCGCCATGATATAGCTGAAAAATTGCAGAGTTGGTGTTAAACAACAATCACTCACTAAAGATGGTAGGATGATTGAACATTATGTTTATGATAAGTTAATATAAATTTGCTCTATTGGTCCAACAGATAATTCATAAGAAATTAACAAGAAATTGAAATTCTATAAAGTTAAGATCAATTATACACAAAGAACAAATATAAAGAACCAGTTTATTTTATTTAACAAAATAAAAACAAATTATACATCTTGCCTGTAAAAAATGCAAGTGACTGTTGCCATTTTTATTTTTGTACATGTACAAAATTCATCCAATCATAATCTCTGAATTTCATGATACATCTATCAATATAGCACCGGTAGCACTATCTCAGAGGGCTTCTAAATTTTCATCAATTAAATTTAACTCCATAGCGTGTTGACCTAACTAAATAGGGTGCAACAGCTTATAAATGTCTTAAATCAACATATTCAAATATTCCCATGAATTTCAAAACTGTATTTTCAAATTCAGAAATTATTTTTAGTTAAATATACATGTACAACAAAATAACTTTCAATAAGCACCATCATTTAGGGACTAAAAACTAAAATAATAACTTTTGATTGTCTTCGCTGAAAAACAAAATCAGCTGTTAGATATGCAAGGAATGATTGATGAAGTGAAGCATATTTGAATACAGTGGAACTTGTGCAATCCGAAACCTGACTTTTGCTGCATTCTGTGACATCTGACAAAAATTTATGTTTTTCAACATTCCATTTGACAATAATTTAATTTGATTTCAATATTTCAATCTGATTGGCTAAACCACCTGGAGAAAATTTTGGTTATACTCGATAACCTGGGTTAGTAATGTGACGTCACCAACGTGTTCATCTGCCAACAATAAATTCAAATAGTCACATGAAATAATTGTAATTAAAATCGAGGAATCATTAAATTTTGTTGTAAAAATTAAATTATAAGGAATATTTGAAATTGTTGAACAGGTTATACTTGCATAACCTGGTTTGGGTCAGTTTACGCTTTTCATAAACTGCTTTGCGGTTTATTAAGTGTAAACTGACCCAAACCAGGTTATATCGTATAACCTGTTCAACAATTTCAATATTCCTTAAATATCCTATATAGGATTATGTCAGGTAACCTTTCTGTCACCTTTTTGATTGGTGTATTCAAAATATGATGCCTGACATGACCCTATATGGGTTATGCCATTTGATGTTATTTTTGTTTTTTGAGGAGGGAATTTCAATGACCCTATAAGTGTTATGTCATTATATGTTAGTATTTTTTTTAGAAGGAAATTTTAAAAGAGACTTATACAAATGTAGTATAATTTGTACTTTTATTTTTCATTTATAAAAATAACTGAAGGTTAACCAAAAAACATAAAGAAAGAATATTCTTAATATTTCCACTTTATTCGTTTAAAGCATATTTTAAACAAGGGCAACGCAAAGCGTGGCGTATCCCCTCGCCTAAAAATTTAACCCGGTGATCTTGACCTTTGACCTTGAAAATCAATAGGGTTCCAGATTCTCTTAACAACTAAGTATGTACCAAGTTTGGTCAAAATCCATTGAAGGATGTTGATTCTAGTGTTCACAAGGATGTTACAGAAGGACGAACCGACGGTAGCGCTACTATATCCCTTCGCAACTTCATTGGCGAGGGTATAAGAAATCACATGTTTCATCAAAAACAATTGTTGCAAAAAAGTAAAGAATTGAACAAGAAATTTTCGGGGCATGTGAGTTGGAAGAAAAAGAAATTAATTTGGTATGGCCTAATACAATTTAGTCTATTTTCTATTGACTAATATAATCACAATTTTTAAAAACAAAAGTATAAAATAACCAAACAGCACAATACATACACAACATATAATACAAACTGAATGAATAATAGAAAAATCTCTTTTACACTTAAAAAAAAAGAAATTAAAATAAAGTAAGACTACTTTTATTGCTGCTTTTCATCTCCCATAAAGAGATTTCGAAGATAAAGGGAAAAAAATCTATATTAACCATATATTTCTTCTACAAGATGGCAATCAGTAAGTTTAATGTTATTATACTACAATGTACAATTTATTGGGTCCTTCCAACCTACTGTATTGCTGATTGATTCATTCATTGGTGTGTAATGCCAACTTTAGCAGTATTTCAGCTATATCGTGGCATTACTGGATTTCAAACATTTCTGTAAAATAACATGTGTCAAAACTATACGGACATACAAGTATTTTTTCCTGTGCCGCAATTAGGATCATAGATTTTCATGAATACTCACTGCCTGATCAGTTTAACAAACAGGTGACCAAGTAGGAACATTCATACAGTTCCTTTGATCACTTCTGTTCGGCAATTGCTCAGCCAATCTTATAATTTGAAATCCTATCAGGACATCAAATTGTAAGCTTGAACAATAGAGAATGAAATCTAATTTAATTTCTGTTTCAGATTTTTTTTTTTTGCATTTTGGTAAAAACTCGTAATTCTCTAATTGGACCTTGTCTGTATATTTCAAAAAGAATTCTCTGGGAAGTTTCTCTTCAAACTGCACTTGAATTTTTTTAATAATTAAGCCAAATACCTGTAATAACTTTTTCTAATACATGGCAGCCATGTTTAGATATCAGATCAGAACAAAATGAGGAATCCCTTTGGTACCATACATAGACAAGAAAGTTTTCTCTGAGGAAAAAAGAGGAAACCCCCTATATAGTGACCAAATACCCTCATTTTCTAGCTGTTTGGACCAAGTTTGAAACATTTTATTTCCAAAAATTTTGTTAAAAAAAGAGGAAATCAGCTGATCAGAGGAAAACTTTCATCTCTGCGATGATTTCATCAAAGCACAATAGGTTGATTCAGAGAGCACTTTTCATATTACAGCCAATCAGAAGCTATTTGGAAATTAAAAATTCATGTCAGCCAATAAGTAAATATTCAGAAGTTAGCAATGCATGTGGTTAACATATTGAACTTGGGATCACACTGATGAGTAATTTTTTAGAAAACTATCAGCAAATCAGTCCTTCAGTTTGTTTGAATTTGGCCCATTTCATGAAAATTGATAAGTTTTGTACATATTTATAGAATAGTGAAATTTCTATCAATTGTCCAAAGTCATGATCAAGTTTTTTATTTCATTAAAAACTATGCTGTATGTAGAACTAGAGGCTCAGCCCACTGAGCCTGTATCGCTCACCTGACAATAGAATGATACTGAAGCAAATTTCAAAGGGAGATAATCATTACCTTAACTGTTTTCTATATTTATGCATAAAAGATCATGTATTTGGGCCAGTTGAGCTAAAAAATTATGAAAAAAGGGCAATAACTCCTAGACGGGTAATAAGATTTACTTCAAAATTGCAGGGCATGTAGATCTTGACAAGCTGAACATGTTTTCAGTTTACACTTAACATCTATCTCTTATAGTTTTTGAAATATAAGACGAAAAGTATTAAAATTTAAAAAAATTTGATGAAAAAAGGGCAATAACTTCAAAATGGATAATGGGATATACTTCAAAATTGCAGGGTAGGTAGATCGTGACATGCTGCACATTTTTGCAATTTCAACTTAATATCTCTCTCTTATAGTTTTTGAAATAAAGGACGAAAAGTATTAAAATTTTGAAAACTTGATGAAAAAAGGGAAATAACTCCAAAATGGGTAATGGGATTTACTTCCAAATTGCAGGGTAGGTAGATCGTGACATGCTGCACATTTTTGCAATTTAAACCTAACATCTATCTCTTATAGTTTTTGAAATAAAGGAAGAAAAATATTTAAATTTTAAAAATTTGATGAAAAAAGGGCAATAACTCCAAGATGGGTAATCAGATTTACTTCAAAATTGCAGGGTAGGTAGATCTTGCTGTGCTGATCATTTTTACCCCATGTCAGATTTTGATATTATTAACGGTTTTTGAGTTATTACCCATAAACAAGCAATTTTACCATATGTTCTATTTTTAGTAACAGCAGCCATGTTTGTTGGCCGAATGGAAAAAAATGAAGAAGTTTTATAGAGGATCTTACATAGATGCTTCCTGCCAAGTTTGGCTCCATTTGGTCAAGCAGTTTCAGAGGAGAAGATTTTTTAACATTAGCCAATCAGAAACAAGAATTGTCCTTGGTGGCCATATTTGTTGGCGGAATGGGACGAAATGAAGAAACTTTATAGAGGACCTTATATAGATGTTTTCTGCCAAGTTTGGTTCCATTTGGCCCAGTTGTTTCAGAGGAGTTGGCCCAGTTGTTTCAGAGGAGTAGATTAAAATATGAAAAAGTTAACGGACGGACGACGGACGCCAAGTGATGGCAATACCTCACATGACCCTTTGGGTCAGGTGAGCTAAAAAGCTGGATGGTTTACACATGCAAAAAAAAAAAGTAAACTCAACTCTATTTACATAAAACAAAAGGAAAATTATCATGGCAAAATCTGCACATCACTGAGTTGACTATAAATTTACATTATTAAAAAAATATGATAATACTGTAAATACGGTTGGCAAATATCAGAATGTACTAAATGTATAATACCACTACATTATAACAAAATGAGTATTCAACACATATAATTGTAGTTATCCATTATATACATTGCTTTATAAATCCAGGGAGAATACAGTAATTTTAATATAGCACCATCCCTAGTAAATGTAACTGTCATCTTCTTTAAGCAGGTCTGGGATCCATTTCAGGATTTTCCAGCTGCAAATATGAGTAAATAGAAAAATTTTCAGTTTAAAAACAAAATGGTTACCAGTGAAAATTTATTTTTCCTGATCACTCCATTCAGAATTTTCTAGTTACAAACATGATAAAGTAAGCTCAATTAAATTACATTACATGTATCCAGACAGATTGTACAATATCTCTTATGTTGGTTTTTTTTTTTAAATCATTTTCCAAATGTTGTTTTCCTTAAATAGTATCTTTTTGCCATTGAAGACTGCACTACATAAATTATATAGCTTAATTTGCATAATCATGTACAGGTATTAAGAATACCTCGAAAGCTAAATTACTTTATCGGCAAATTGGACATTTTTCCTTTGATATGTGCCGCTGATAAAGTCTGGATCACTGAACTGACCATGATCCACAAAGATATTAGGTTAGTTCGTCACTCACATGTGCAAGAACTAACCCTGATATTGAAAATTATCAGTCAGTGTAATGTCAAACACATTTTGATGTCACAGATGAAAAAAAAAATGCCATACATTATCACTAGTATTACAGCTCGATCTGTCAGACTTGCTGTGATACTAGTGATAATGTCTGTCTCGACCTTCAAAACTACCGTTATTCTGTATTTATTTTATAATGTCGGATTTGAAAACTGACCATTAAATAAAGGTAAACTGATAGTTAGGCCAATAGGGTGAAAACTTTGACTGACTGTGTTAGTGTAGTGATCGCTTATTTGAGTTAATATAGTAGATAAAACTGATCAGCTTTAAAACTGGCCATTTACAGCAGGTGGCCAGTAATTCAAAGATACAGCTAAGGCAAGTTTGACTGTATTAAACTTTAAAGCAGTTAAGCTTTGACTGTATTTATACTTACTTATATTTTACTGGCACCAGTATACACTTACCAATGAGTCTGGATCTTTCTTCAGACTATTGATCATAGCTTGTACTGCCTGCATCTGTTCTCTCTTTCTCTGAAGGTCATAGGGAAATTTATTGTACGAGGGCTGGTCAGATTGAGATTGACTTCCTGTACCCATCATGCCTTTCTGTACTGTATTACCAATCGAATGAGATGGCATATTCATATGCCTGTTATCAAAAGCTGAACTCTGACCTGAATTTGTGTGTAAACTTTTTTCATTCCATATTGGGGCAATATTTCTATCATGTAATGTACTAGGACGTAATGCACTTGAAGGAATATTAACATCAATGGACCAGTCATCGTTCTGATTTTCTGTAGAATTGACATTCCTTGATTCAGTAACCAGCATTTGATCTTTGGTGTCCGAGGAAATGGATGTCATTGGTTGTTCGGCTGATGAAACAGATATTACTGATTGTTGAGATTGTCCATTTTCAACCACATTCCCACAGAGTGAAGAATGTTTCTGTTCAACATTACCAGTATTATTAGACATATTAATGTTCATATCTAACAGTCCATTCCCAGTAGCCTGTATATTCTGACCCATCATTTTATCTCCTGAAGACATTGCTTTATTCATGGCTGCTATCTGTTGCTGCTGTAATGAATATGCTAAAACTGGTGAAGAAGCTAGAAGAGGATTCTGCATTCCAATGGGTAGCAATCCTGGTAAAAGTGGCATATTAGCTAAATTTGGCATCATTCCAAAAGGAGCATTATTTCCAGAAGACAAAAATTGCATATACGCCTGAACAAGATATGGTGGTAATACGAAAGGCATATTTAAAGAAGCAGACGACATATTCATATTCGCCATTAATCTATCTAAATCCTGCTGTATAGTAATAGTAGCAGGTGGTGTTTGCTGATGCATTGAATCCTGTGTTTCAATTTGAGTTTTTTCATTACCATGACAACCCAGAGTATCTTGTTTATCATTGGATATGGGTGTATAGTATTTTGCTGCTTTATTGCCAGACAGATGAGGTAAACGGGGGAGACGACACGATGGAATTTCTATATCTTCATCAGGATTTGTAGATAAATTCTTAAGAACTGGAAGTCTGTGGTGATTTTCACCAATTCCTGTCATATTTTCTCCCCTTTTTGATAATCCAATACTGGTATCTATAGGTGCTGTATTAATGTTCTCCATTTTGTGGCAAGTTTTTGAAAGAGCTTTATCATGCGTGACTACACTGGAACTGTCATTCCAATTTTCACCACTATCTATTCTTTGTGTATCTTTGTTTTTAACATGATTTGAGGTAGTGCTCTCTTGTATAACTTGTGTAATTTCAATTTTTTCAAGCTTTGCTAAATTCTCATAATTTACTGACCATTCATGGTGATGCTGATTTCTAGAAATTGGATTCTCCCCAGTAACAACCATCTGTGCAGGAATCTCTATAAGATCATCCTCCCAATTTTCAGAGCATGTTTGATTTTTAGTAACTGACATCTGGATGCTTAAACTTTTAGTTAATTTGGTACTCGTCACATTTTGCAATGAAATTTTATTCATTTGTTCATTTGAATTTACTATTTGAGGAGTTGACGAATTCACATCTTGTACATTGTCCAAGTTAGTAGAAGACAAATGCTTGATATTCTGATTTAATCCACTACTCCAGTTTTCTGAAGTAGTTTGCTGAACATTATGATTAACATCAGTTTTTGTTTGTATGGCTTGTTCGTCTTTCTTGGCGACTGATTTCATAGGCTTCTGTTTATACAATAGTGGTTTTGGAGTAAATTCCTTCCCTTTGTTTGGAGATTTTGTCATATCACTCAATACAGTAGTACATGCATTTCTATTCATAAAACTTGTTTGATTCTCATGTATATAGTTGGAATTTCCCCATTTTTCATTTGTTGCTATTTCCCAAACATTCTTTTCATTGTCCTCCCTATTACAAGTTATCTTATGCAAGGATGTCCTTTCTTTTTTCTTCTTTGTATCAGATGTGACATCATTATTAATATTCAAACGTGATTTTTCTGATTGATTATAAAGATGTTGAGAACTGTCTCCAGAACCACTAGAAAGAGATTTAGCATGCTCAATGTCCACTGTGTTTTCCGACGTCTGACTGCAAATTGTTTTTGGTTTAGCATCACCTTTATCTAAACCATACTGCTGCTCAACATTTTTGTTCCACTTGACATAACCTTTCATAGTCGTTGGTATCCTCGGTGTTATATCTAAATCTGCAGCTTCGTCATTCCAATCTTCGTCACTGTTGTTCTTAGATGGAATTTTGATTTTCAAATTTGGTTTAAGATTTTCATAGTTTGTTTCCATTACTTTAAGTTGTACCTTAGGTGGATCAGAATATCTTACTTCCTGTTCTATATCTTGACCTGGTATATTTGATGTCACAACAGTTGACCACTTTTTGGTATTTTTGTTCAACTTCAGTATTTCATCTGGTTGTTTAATATTACTGAAAATAAGTCAATTGTTAAAATCAAAATGCCATCAGACTGGAAAATTTCTCTTACCTAATTTCAACTCAGTGTATTTGTCTATACAGAAAAAAGACTAAAAAACATGAAAGTGTACAGCGCAGAAATACCACGTCAGAATCGGTCGCCAAATGGTGTCATTTTTGTGTCACCATTTTATTTTTTTTTAGGAAATTGGCAATCATTTTAGGCACAACTTTGTGCCCTTCCTAATGAAAAATAAAAGAACCGCCTAGCGCATGAATGTGCGACGTATCCCCCCGCACTTGCATAATATTTAGCTTTATATATTTATAGAAAGCAGCCTTGCAGTCTTAATGTATAACATACTTACAAGCCACATGCAAA
>MJUT01064115.1:49781-67359 GCA_002080005.1 Gigantidas platifrons
GTGGTCTACCTACATGCCAAATATGAAAAGCCTATCTTGAACGACAAAAAAGTTACAGCCCGGACACGATTTGTTACGGATGCAGGGACAGATTTGACCTTGAGGTCAAAATTCAAGGTCAAAGGTCACCAACAATGGTACGCGACACATCATCTGGAGGTGGTCTACCTTCATGCCAAATATGAAAAGCCTATCTTGAACGACAAAAAAGTTACAGCCCGGACACGATTTGCAGAGATGCCAACCCCAGAGGTGTTTACCCAAAATGAAGGCTATCAGTAGTATTGGCCAGTTTTATCAGTAGTATCACCGTTGAGCATCGCAAAGTGACGCGAACTTTCTAGGGGGTCTGAAATATTTTTTTTTAAATTAGATGCCAATTCCTGCATTCTGACAGTATCTGAGTCATGTTTTGAAGATACTAAAGAAATGTTATAGGATTTATTACCTTTGTTTCTGAAATAAATGACAGGGAAATTTGTTAAACTCAGTTATGTCCTATTAGCATAATGCATGTTATTCAGTTAAGTAGAAGTTCAGTTGCACTAGATATTAGAATAATATAATTAATTCAATTCTACTAGCTACATGTACATCAGTTCGATCATATTAACTATTGTTTACAAAGTTTTTAATTTCACTCACAAAAGCTTATGACACAGACACCAATGATTACACCAGAACATCTCTGGATAGGTTAAAAAAAAAATATGTGCAGCACTTTCCATAGAAAATAACGTTTTCATCCCCAAAACCTTATAAATCCCGGACCAAAAAGAAGGGAATAAAGAAAGAAAACGAGAGGTGTGGGTCAGGTTCATTTATAAGATATGAAACCATACACCATCTCTTGCCTACTATAGAAGTATAAAAATGACTACAAACCTTGAGCAATCTTTGAATCAGGAAACATGATTTTGAATGCCCCACAAATGATTTCATAGAGTAAGACATGTTCGTTTGTTTCATGGTGTTTATGCACTTTAGACTCAACGTGTCTTTTAGTTTTACAATCATTTTTCCGGCATGACTGCACGAAAAATCAGACTTGCACGCTTGGATGCCTTTAAACAAGGCCACAAATCGTGATATGAGTCTTTATACTTCTGCAGTGTTTGTTTTCTTTTCTTTGGCGGCGTACAATTGACATTGTGATCTTCCACCCCCAAATCCAGAACCCGTTTTGCAGCTTTGGCTGCTGACATCTTTTCATTTCGGATTTTCAAGCGAGCACATTTCTCAAACACTAAACAGACTATAAATTAGAAGTATTCCGAATGCATTCGAAGTCTTGATCGCTTTAACGTTTTATGCATTGACTCATATATACAAGTATTCAAGTGCTTCGTGGAAAATTAAGTGTGGAAAATTATAATTTTGAAATGCCACAGAAACAGTATTTTCGTGAACAAATCCGTAGTCCGTATTTTGCATCTCAAATCCGTGGTAAATATGGAAAATCCGTAGCAGTAAACACCTCTGCAACCCTAAATGAAGCCCTGGAGGAGTAAGTGAAGTCACAAAACAACTTCCACACCTCACAAATGGTGTAAAATCCTGCATTCTGGGCATCTCCAAAGACAAGATTTCATGCTTCAAACTGCTCAATTTTTTTACTGAAATATTTGTTGGATAAACTGTCAGGGGCATTTCGTAAGGTTCATCATTACTTTCTTACCAGAAAGTTTGTAAATGTTACTTCCGCCTTTATTACACTCAGATCATTCAAGGGATTAAAGGTATTCGTCAGCTTACGATGTGCTAGGGCAATTTTTGCCAGTTCCAAATGCTTGTTCGACTTCACATGCTAAATTCAAATCTCCTTTCCTTCCATGAGCTTCCCATATATTTACAGCACAAATACTACACTATGCAAAAGAATCACCACGCTTAGAATTGTTGAAGCAAGGGAACAATTGTTTATATTCATTGAAAAACTTCTGTTTATGTTCTATTTTTCTCTGTTTCTTACAGGAGACATCCACGGTGAAGCCGCCATATTGATCAAAATACATGCTATACTTCGATATCACCAGAACCCTTTACGATACGACTGAAAAACATTTGAAGCGTCTATGCGAAACCGATTAAAACAAACACGAAGCGGACACGAATAAAAAAACGGATTTTGCAACAAGTTGGAGAAAAGAACTACTAAAATCGGAGAGCGGATTTTGGGGGCAAAAATCGGAGATGTTGGCATCTCTGGATTTGCTACGGATGCAGGGACAGATTTGATCTTGAGGTCAAAATTCAAGGTCAAAGGTCACCAACAATGGTACGCGACACATCGTCTGGAGGTGGTCTACCTACATGCCAAATATGCAAAACCTGTCTTGAACGACAAAAAAGTTACAGCCTGGACACGATTTGTTATGGACGCAAGGACCAGTTTGACCTGGAGGTCAAAGTTCACCAACAATGGTACGCGACACATCGTCTGGAGGTGGTCTACCTACATGAAAAATATGCAAAGCCTGTCTTGAACGACAAAAAGTTACAGCCCGGACACGATTTGTTACGGATACACAGACTGATCATAATATGGCGTCCGCCACAAAGTGGCGGGCCCTAATTATTGAGAAATTGCATTTTTTGAAGAAATTCTAAATAAAAAAGGGGGAATACATCAAATAAAATGCTGGATGGAGTTGTCTTCTCTTGTCAACAGATTGGGATCAACGCTTTCTACAAGTGTATTGAGTTTCAAGTTAATAGCTTTGATAGTTATTGAGAAATTTTAATTTTTACTAAAAAAAATATCTCAAATTTCTATGTACTATGTCAAAACAAGGGCAGATAACCCTGGATATACAAATCACAGGGTCACCTACCTTGTTGTAATGGGTTCCCCATTTGATAGTGAACAGGTATGTTGAGTTTTATTTCAATGCCTATCATAATTATTGAGAAATTGTATTTTTTTAAGAAATTCGAAGTCAAAAAGGGGGAATAACTCAAATAAAATGCTGGATGGAGTTGTCTTCTCTTGTCAACAGATTGGGGTCAACACTTACTACAAGTGTATTGAGTTTCAAGTTAATGGCTTTGATAGTTATTGAGAAATTTTAATTATACTAAAGAAATATCACTAATTTCTATGTACTATGTCGAAACAAGGGCNGAACAAGTATTCCAAGTTTCAAATGGATATTGATGTTGCAAAGTAACCTGGCCGGCCTGTTTGAACTTCAAACTATGACCGTGGACGAATCTACTATTTATATGTAACACCAGGTTCTCGTACAAATAACAACAATCGGCTATTCATAGTATTGTTGTTTGCATAGTATAGAATATAAAAGGTATAATAATTGTCAATTGACTAATTGAAAGGATCAGTGAATTCAGATGTAAACTATTTTACCTGTCCACCCTAAATTAAAAATGAAGGTTCCAATAGAACTACGACCGATAGCCACGCCCTGCCAAGTTAGCCTGAATCAACAATACCTTTAATAGTTTTTGAGAAATGGACTCTGACAAAAAACCTAACCGACCCAGACGCTGACGCCGGAGTGACGACAATAGCTCGACTTTTTTTCTTCGAAAAGTCGAGCTAAAAAAGATGGCATTTGTCTATGGTGTGGGTAGAATCATTTTTAAAATTTACGTAAATCATTAATTTGATAGACACTATATTACTATTGTAGAGATGATATGTCCAACTGATACTTAAATATTTGATACAAGAAGCCAAGGATGACTCTATTTTCTATATACTAATTTGTACGACTCCTATCTATGATATGTTTGACTTACTTTCTCTTTTCTTCATCTTGTTGTGCCGTTATCTGGCTCATTTTGAGGACTTTTCTTAACATGTCTTCTTCTTCCTCTGCTGTTAATGGAGTAGGTACCCTTTTAGCCTCTTGTTCTCTAAATCGTTCAGCCCAGACATTCGTAGCGGGAGCTGATGGAGGAATTACATTCACAACAGGTGCTATTAAAATCACAAATAAATTACTGTTTACAATAATGAAGTAATGAAATTACATGTATTATTAAAACTACGGTTCATCTCTATCAAGGTAACATTAGACGATTTTGGTTATACTATTTAGGCTCTTTGGTTTATTTTGGTTATACTGTTTAGGCTCTTTGGTTTATTTTGCTCCAAAGACTTATTTGAGTTTCAAATCTTTTGACTTTGAGCATATCTGATGAAGGTCTTCCAGAAGCATGTTATGTATGAACTAAATATCTATGTTTTTATTACTAAATCGAAAAGAAACTCAAAAATTTTAAATTTATATACATTTTTATACTTTAAGAAAATTTCTTTAGTGTTACTTAGGAATATAGTGAGTGAGTGATTGTTGCATAATGCCAACTCTGCAATTTTTCAGCTATATCATGGCGAGAACAAGTGAATTTTCAATGAAATGATGATGAGGTCCGCTTTGTAGTAGACCAACAAGCGTAGCTGGATTTTTATAGTGCTAGCTCACTGAAACAACAGTCGCCCCGCTCGGACACATTATCCTGATTCAAAGCCAACCAGTCTTTGCTCTTTGTCTTTAATGCTACATGCTTAGTGGAGAAGCAACGAATACCAATTTCATAGTCTTTGGTTTGACCCAATCAGGGCTTGGACCCATGATCTACCCCTCTAGAGACAAGCACGCCAACGATGTTGCTCAAAACAAAACAGAAATCATCAATAAGAATACAGGTTCACATTCCTAATAATATGGTGAAGGTTGATGAATATTGGTCCAGACTCATGGGATAAAGTGCCATCAGCCAGTCACGACAAAAGTGGGAGAGTGATTTTCCTATATTGCATAATGGCCACAATTTTTTCAATGGGATATAAAAATTTGAGGGTTAGAGTTATGGTGTTTAACATCACTTTCAGCAATATTTCAGCTATATCATGGCAGTCAGTTTTATTGGTGGAGGAAACAAGAGTACCGGGAGAACCACTGACATGCTGCAAGACATTAACAAACTTTTATCACATTAAGTTGTATCGAGCACACCTCGCTATGAGCGGGGATCGAACTCACAATTTTAGTAGTAAATCTACCATACGATTACGACTGCCACTATAAAAATTTGATTGAAATGTCTGTAAAGATTAATAATACCTGCTTGCTTAGGTTTCTCATACCACTTCGGTGTAGACTTTGGTTGTGTGGCCTTCATCCTATAGGAATGAAAACAAGATTGATTGATTGATGTTTAACGTCCAGCGAGCAATTTTTTCAGCTATATTCAGGACGAGAACATGTTTACAATAAATCAATATGTAGGCTGAAAATGGGGGACAGATAGGCCAAGGCCAGCCTTAAAAATATGTTTGTTTCCCCTTTCCGACCCTAGCCTGAAAGATCTGGGTCGGTAGGTAGATGAATTATTTTTTTTTATCCAGCATGATTCTGCAGGCAGACAGACAAACTAATTTCTAGACACCCAATATCTTTGTTTATTGTCATATTATCTGTGCAATTGTAATTAAAGAATGTAATTTATGCTGTCCCTTGTCACAGACTTGTGGGATGTTGTTGGAAAATTTATCCATTGTCAGAAACTGATATCTTTGCATGTTGGCAACAGTTGGGCCATATCAATGAAAAGATTGAAGACTGAACAGTTTTTATTTGACTTTCAAGAGAAAACATATTTCTTTTTTTATTATTTTAAGGGGTTTCTTTTGGGAATTGGTTTCCCACTCTGTTTATATGTGTTATAAACAGGTAATACAATTTCACATAACGTAGCTTCAAACTCAGAAATGCTTCTACGAATATTCGGAAGTCGGGACTCTAGGTTTTTTAGTAATGATGACTCACGGTACGCTCCGGAAGAGTATTACATAATATGAATCCAATGCCGAAATCGAACACGAAAAAATTCTGGAAATCGCAAAAAAAATAAATCACGGAACGGGCTGTAAAATTTTTTCAGTCGCACCAATTTCGGCGAGTCGGTCGCAAAGGGGAAACAAACAATATTTTAATTTAGGCCCAATGGGCAAACAAATTTAATTTAAATGCCACGGGACTCGAAATAAGGAAAGGTGATGGGTAGGGACGGAGAATTTAGCCAGTGCAACATGTCTCCTATGGCCCACTCATCATGAGCATAATGCTCATACTGAGCTGTTACACTGGGTTCTTTAACGTGCGAAGAGGGTGGCAATCTCTCAACACGGGACCTCAGTTTTATTTAAGTCTCATCCAAAGGACGGGTTGGTTGTGAATTTATACATCCCACACAACCGACGGATGCATCTTCAAGCCGAAGAAGCTCTCGGTCCCATTTCTATACCCAGGGGTTCTCGAGGAGTTGGCCCCTTTTAGAGGACTAATGCCTCTAGGACGAAGAAACCTGGTGCCTAATCTACCCCCACATCCCGCACAACCGACGGACGCCCCTTCAAGCTGAAGCTCTTGGTGCCATTTCTATACCCCGGGGTTGGCCCCTTTTAGAGGACTAAAGTGCCTGCAGTTTATATTGAATTTACCTAAATCTACATATGTCTTGTCAAATTCCATAACAATTTGTTCAAGTTATGGAAAAAGTATATGAAAACTTTTTCAACCAAAAAAAAAACATTTACTAAAATTCATAAAGGGTAATTTTAAAGTAATTTCAAAACAGGTTTCAACAAAATGTAATTTACTTCTAACAGATATCTCTCCACTTCTCTCTGTTGTCTTCCATTTCTACCTATAATTTTGAAAGTAGCAGGAGCCCTGGTCCATAAATACAGTCAAAATTGTATTCAACAGTTACCATTGGGAGAAAGGAAAAATGACCACATAAGACAATTGACCCTTTATTCCAGATCAGTTCAGATTCAGACTGCCAATTCCGGTCCATAATGAATCATGTATTACCATTACATTTTATTGGAAAGACATGGCTGTTACTTTGTAATGCTGCAGTATTTTTGTAACGATTTACAGAACACTAGTTAATTATTCAATGATTTGATAGCTTAATTAGTACAATCATGTATTGGGAGAACACCCTGAAAGTTAATTACCGATGTATTTGTCTATAAGTCTATAAGGCAAGTTTTAACCGATGTATTTGTCTATAAGTCTATAAGGCAAGTTTTAACCGATGTATTTGTCTATAAGTCTATAAGGCAAGTTTTAATGTACAAAGAAATGTACATTATCTAAGGAACGACAAACAATGTCTATCTTTTAACTGAAGGACCTTACCTTTTCTGTTTCATTTCATATAACTCTTCTTCATTTCTTTTCATTTCCATTTGTTGTTGTTTTCTCATATGTTCATTTCTCATGCGTTCAAACTCTTTGTCTACTGACTGTGACTCACATACACCTGCTTTTCCCTGAAAATAATATAAATGTGTTAAATTCTTAAAAGTATGATTCAAATGAGTTTGTATATAACATTTTAATTACACAGACACAACTGAGGTAAAATCTGATTAGTAATTCATAGACTAGAGGCTCTGGAGAGCCTGTCATCGCTCACCTGGTAATAATTGGCAGGGTAAATCCTTAGGAACGTGAAGTCTAACAAAGATTCATATTTTCTTGCGACTTAAGACACACTTTGCTTACTATTGAATGTGTGCTCCATAAATTCTGAAAACCTAAAGTCAAAATTAAAATCTCCCATGGTAAGTATATTAGACTGCTTAAGTTTTAATTCTTGAAGAAGGTTATCAACAAGCATATTTTTCAAGTCTTTCTGTTTGCAGATAGGAGCAGCATAGAACAAATTAAGTCAACTGGCTTGGTACTTTCTGAGAAGAACAACTCAGTACAAATTCCCATTGGGTCTTGTAGGCTTCTATGTTAAACTTTGTTTGTCTATGGCGGCCATCTTGAATTTCCAATCGGAACCAAATTTACAATTTAGGTAGAGGACCATCCATAGATCATTCACACCAGAAAACAAATTCAATTGAATCAGTAGTTTCTGACCAGAAGATTTTTAAAGATTGACGAATCAGAAAACATTATCTACCCCTGGCAGCCATGTTTAATTACCGATCAGCACCAAAATTACAATTCTGGTAAAGGACCTACCGGTATGTTAAACTTCATCCGTCAATGGAGGTCACCTTGAATTTCCAATCTGCACCAAAATAATAGATCAGGTGTAGAACCATCCAAGTAACATTCATATAATGCAAAATATTCAATTTGTTGAGTAGTTTCTCACAAAATGGTTTTTCAATGAAATTCCCATACAGTCCAATGGTCCGCTGATGGCGGCCATCTTGGATGGAGGTCTGGGTCACTGGATATAATGTTGAAAGTTGACCACCTAAGGACCATTCATGCCACGTTTGCTTTAAATTGACTTACTGGTTTCAGAGGAAACAATTTTTAAACATTTTTTCCATAGGGTCCTATGTTAAAACTATGTTCGCTGATGGTGGCCATCTTGGATGGAGGTCGGGGTCACATGACATTAATTTGAAAGTTGACCACCTAAGGACCATTCATCTCATGTTTGCTTTAAATTGACTTACTGATGTCAGAGGAAATTTTTTTTAGACATTTTCCCCATAGGGTTCTATGTTAAAACTAAGTCGAGTCATGGTGGCCATCTTGGATATGCGATCGGCACAAAAATAACAAATTTAGTAGAGGACCATCCAGTCATCATTTCTATAATGTTACAATTCCATCGGCTGAGTAGTTTCTGACAAGAAGATTTTCAAAGTTTCAACCAATCAGAACACATTATTGGCCCTGTTGGATTTCCGATCTGCACCAAAATAACAAATTTAGTAGAGGACCTCCCAATGAACATTTCTGCCAAATTTGGTCCAAATCAGTTTAGTGGTTTCAAAGAAGAAGAAGAAAGAATGAAAAGTTTACAGACGCGGACGACGACAACGGACGCAAAGTGATGACAAAAGCTCACATGACCCTTTGGGTCAGGTGAACTAAAAAGGAATGTAAATTTCCGATTTTTAAAACAAACTTGTTTTAGATTTTATATATATTGTACACATATATTTGGGGCCGTTCTGGTCGTGATTGCATGGTAGCTGAATTTACAACTATCATTGCAATAAGTACCTATCACCACTAACGTTGTGAATTCCGCTCATGGCGAGGTGTACTCGATGCAACATTATGTTATAAAGTTTGTCAGTGACTTGTGACAGGTCAGTGGTTTTCTCCGGGTACTCTGGTTTCCTCCACCAATAATACAGACCACCACAATATAACTGAAATATCGTTGAAAATAGCATTAAACACCACAATCCAAATCCTAACCCTACATATATGTTATTTAATTAAGTTTTGAATTTGTCCATTCTAATACCATACTGGGGATAAGTTTTTTGCAAATCATAATTACAATATACTAATTCTAATTATATAAAAAAAAAAGTTACAACAATCTCCCCAAATTAAATGCATTTTGAGTGAAGATTTTTTTTAATATATTTCATGGTAACTAACAGCAGTCATTTTTAAACATTGAACCAAAAATATTATGAGAAACTTTAATTTTCTTTAAAGAAACAGCTTGGACACAAGCGAACATAAAATAAAACTCACTTCAGATAAAAATCAGAAGTTACAGAATAGTTAAACCTTCCATTTTTTATATTTTATACTGCAATAGTTCTATTTGAGCAGTCAAAATGTGTTGACAGTATATTTACAAGTGATAAACGGTCACTGACCGTTTATAACATTTAGAAATCAGTTGGGGGCCTCTTAGTGGGTAACTAACTTTTTAAATAATTTGAATATTGGTAGTAATATCCATTAATGTCACTAATGATTGCAGTATAAAGACAATAACAGTGCATTGACTTGACATAAAATTTGATATACGTATTCGGCACGAATCTGGGAAAATGCTCGGGAAACCCTAGCATTTTCCCCGATTCTAACAGTGTTCACCAAAAACTTTTTTAACCACTAGACATCTGGGCCAGTGACTTGCTAAAGTTACTAGACCGAATCATTGCACACTAGACCGAAGATATTTTTACCAGAAAAAGAAGAAACAAATTTTCATTGTTTAATTTTATGCATGCATTTGGATGGTGTCTATTCTAAAGTTGTTAGATCCTGTAACAAACTTCCCAGCCTCAGTTTTGTTTTTAAGCTGTTTTTCGCAGTATGTAAAATGCATCATTTGTTCATGTTCGTGTAAATGGTCATGTAAATGATGGATAAGACTATTTTTTATTATGGCTCTTTGATTTTAGGATTGTAAATTTTGTAAATAATTTTATTTTGCAAATATCTTTTACTTTTTAATACCTGAAAGTAATACCTTTTTAATTATAATGACCCTGTTAGTAAATGCCAAGTTAGTAAACAGTAACTTTGCTTTACCTTTTAAAAATATATTTTTATTAGTTTATTGATAATTAATATCAAACTTAATAAAATAATATTGATACAGATTATACTAATGAAGTCAACCCCTTTAAAATATATTTAAATGGAATAGATTTAAGGCACTAAGATATTGTAAGATGTGTAGATATATATAAATATATCTGAGTTAATGGCTCTTTGATTTTAGGGTTGTAAATAACTTTATTGTGCAAACATCTTTTACTTTTTAATACCTAAAATTAATAGCCTTTTAATACTAAGAGTAAATGAAAATATTCAATTGGTTCCAATATTTTTTTAGTTTTAAATCCTAAAAAAAAAGTTTACCGTTTGACACGTGCAGGTGGAGGAAACTACGAAGAGAAGAATTTCGTTGTAGCGTAGCAAAGGGCGATCGGTGATCCATTGGAGCTTAAAAGATCGTGATCTTTTCTGTTCATATTGTTTTTTTTATCTGTGACACCTCCTCTGGTGTTCTAGAGGGCTTTTTCAACTTCTTCCGCAAAATAGCACCGTCTGCCACTTCATGTCCAAGTTGATTTATCGAAACCATAACAACTAAAAACCAACAGAAGTCATAATGAAAGAGCACTATCCTAACAATTCATACTGGGGAAAGTGGTAAAAAATATTGATTTTCTTTATTTTTACTCATAAAAAGTTAAAATTATATCTTATTAAAGATTATTTTCAAGTTGGAACATTTAACGATCAACAAATACCTTTGCAACACGGCGACTCGTTGTACTTGCCTGTCGAAATGCGATGGGATTTAGATGCATCTTACGACTGGTTGCCGAAATGAAAATGCCTAAGTACTCACGAATCGCTATATTTGAAGGTACCAGTTATTAGATTGAGGTCATTTTTATGAGTAAACAAGTCGGCGACTATTTTTGCACGAAAATAAAAGAAAATTGTCACATTAACGATTCAAAATTTTCGTCGAGTCCTTCAGAAAAGGTCCTTAGCTACACTTCGCTACTTTCAAATTCACTAGACCAATCGGGCCACCAACAACACCATACAACTAGACCGATATAATTTTTACTAGACACGGGCTTCGGACTACCGCTTAACGTCGAACACTGTTCTAAGCCTCATCCGTATATCGATTTTATGTCAAGTCAATGCACTGTTATTGTCTATATAACCACAAGTTTTATTAAATAGAATTTTAAAACTAATTTGATATTTTGACAAATACAAATATCTCCCCTGAAAATGACTCCCAAACAACTGGTACAAATTCTTGTAAAAAATGTATATAAACTTCTGTTGAGGATTAAAGATGTCAACCCCCTCTGTATAATACTCAAAATCTCTGTTTGGCTCTGAGTTTAACCCAGAAATCAATGTGATCAAAAAATTTAATAAAATAGCATTCACAACTTCATGTCCTGTAGAGGAATATGTGAAAGTTTTGCTGTTTTCTATTAAGTAGTTTAGACGGAGTTGTGAATGACACAGACGACACAAAAAAATGTCTCATAGTTAAACTACATTTAGACATATTTGTACATGCAGGCACTATTAAAAATTGTATTTTAAACAAGTTTAACTACATTTCTACTCCGACACCCGGGTGGCTCAATGATCTAACAACTCATACAAGCCTATCACCAATATGACGTGGGTTCGTGCCCGGCTTTGTAAATTACAAAAAGGGTGCACTCAACTCGCAGCCGCAAGTGATAAAGTTTACCAGTTGCTTGCCCATGGTCGGTGGTTCTCTCCGGGTACTCTGGCTTCCTCCACCACTAAAACTAGTCCCCATGATATAGCTGAAATATTGTTGAAAGTGGCATTAAAACACCAAAAATCAATCAATCAATCAGACTAGAATATATTTCCTCCACAGAAATGTATATATAACATGCTCACACCCCACCCCAACTTTTTTTATATCTTATTTCACTTGCATTTCTCAACTCTATCAGTTCCTCATGTTGTTTTTGTAGCTGTCTATTCTTCTCTTTAATTTTTTCTTCCGTTAGTTGTTTTTCAGTATGCCTGAGTGGCTGCTCTTTCATTAACTCTTGATATTGTTTAAGGTGGCGTTGTAACAATTCAGACTTCTTGTCTATTTTTTCAACATTGACTGGTGTAACAATACCACCACATAGTGCACTCTGTAATATACTGGATTTAACATCCTTTTCTCTGGTTTGTTGTTCACCTGCTGGGTTACCCTACAAAGTGAAATAATACTTAATTAATTAATTTAATTTAATATACTAAATAAGACATTATTCATGCGCAGTAGTAAATTCTGTAGAAAATAAGAAACATGACAAGAAACTTATAACTTTAGCTTCTGGATTAATATTTTGGGGTTAGTGTATGGTGTTGAATGCCATTTTCAACAATATTTCAGTTATATCGTGGTGGTCAGTTTTATTGGTGGAGGAAACCGGAGTACCAAGAGAAACCACCAACAAGTCGCTGACAAACTTTCTCACATACAGTTGTATCGAGTACACCTCGCCATGAGGCAGGATTCGTAATCACAATGATTACATAGGTAGTTGTAAATCTAACTACCATACGATCATGACCACGACAGCATTTGGATTAATATTCTAAGACGTGATAATAAGTTTCCTTTGAACAGTCTTACCTGTGATCATTGGTAGTCCTATTCAAAATAAACCTTCTCCTTGGAATGTTAAAATAAATGAATGGTTAATATGAAAATACACATTATTTTGAAATATTTGTAAAAATGCATCTTTAAAAACTATTTTAAGTATACAAGGTCATTCAGAGTCTAATTTAGAAGTAGTTTATTCCCTAACTAAAACTGTCTGATATTTCAAAGAACATGTGGTTTATATATAGTATGTTTGGAAACCAGAACATTTGCAGTGGGTATCAGAGCCTGAACCCTGGACAATGGTGTAAGAACTTGATGCATCACAATTTTTTCTCTTGGTTTGGTTTTCGATATTTTTAGCCTGTATTTGGATTGATCTGTATATAACAGGCGTTTATTTACCTTGTCAGTCAAATCAAATTTCCTGTGGTAAGATATCTTTATTTTTTTCATATTATGGCAAATTGTCAGCATGGTGATCATCTTTGTCTAAGTTTTCAAGGCTTTTCTACAATAGTTTGCCAAGTCTGCATTAATAAATGTTGTCCTAGTCAGTCAGATTGTAAATTGTTGTGCTTGGTGTCTTACACATTCACTATCTATGTGTGCTTGTCTGCATACTTCCCATTTCAATTCAAGAAATATCTCAAATTGAAATAAACTAAATCATAAATCAAAAATCAGTAATGCACCAAAGGTGCGAAAGCCAAGTTGCGAACATGTGGATGAACAATGTGACCTTGACCTTTGACCTACAAACCTCAATATCAATAGGCTTCCTCCTCTCACCATCAGGCATGTGTGTAACAAGATTTATTTAGATTCGACATTTAGTTAAGATATCGTGAGGAAACCAAAAAAGTATCTAATTTTTGTTCTATTATAAGAAGTTGTGACCTTGACCTTTGTCCTACAAATCTTATTATCAATAGGCTTCCTCCTCTCACCATCAGGCACATGTGTACCAAATTTCATTTAGATCCTACATTTTGTTCTTAAGATATCGTGCGGAAACAAAAAAAGTATCAAATTTTTGTTCTATTTTTAGAAGTTGTGACCTTGACATTTGACCTACAAACCTCAATATCAATAGGCTTCCTCCTCTCACCATCAGGCATGTGTATACCAAGATTCATTTAGATCCTACATTTCGTTCTTAAGATATGCGGAAACAAAAAAAGTATCAAATTTTTGTTCTATTTTTAGAAGTTGTGACCTTGACCTTTGACCTACAAACCTCAATATCAATAGGCTTCCTCCTCTCACCATCAGGCATGTGTATACCAAGATTCATTTAGATCAAACATTTCGTTCTTAAGATATCGTGCAGAAACAAAAAAAGTATCTAATTTTTGTTCTATTTTTAGAAGTTGTGACCTTGACCTTTGTCCTACAAACCTCAATATCAATAGGCTTCCCCCTCTGACCACCAGGCATGTGTGCACCATGTTTCATTTAGATCCTACATTTCGTTCTTAAGATATTATGTGGAAACGAAAAAAGTTTCAAATTTTTGTTCTATTTCATAGTTGCCAACCCCAACTTACCCAAATCCGGAACCGGGCCTTTGAAAATGCGGAAATTGCCATTATTTTGCGGAATCCATTAAAATCTTATGGGTTCATCCAAACAATGTTGAAGGTACCGATACGATGTAGGGATAGATGTATCGGTTTGCATAATATAGACAAACACTTCTAAACACAACATTTTGAAATGACAACGCTTTTTTGGCTAACATATAATTCCCAGCAGTTGTATTGTACAGTTTTCTCATGGCAGATGAATAAATCTCTATTTTAGCCATGTCAACAAGGAAGTGGAATGAGTGTACTATATATGTATGCTGCGTAGTATATTCCTCCAATAATAGGAGCACCACATATTGGTATTTTTAGAAATCGAGATGTCACCTATCTTTTGAATGATTATGGAACAGTTTTCTTTCGCAAAAATAGTTAAAACATAGGCGAGAACAACTCAAGTACTTTCTGACCAGCAGTAAGGGAACAAGCATTTAATTTTGTAGGAGGCTGTGTTTTTTTTTAAAACGTATCGCCAATTTCTGAGAAAAAAATACTCGTTTTTTCCAGTTGTCGTGAAAAAATATCTTGATCAAAGATGAAAAACCATATCCCCTTACAAAACTAACTGGTTGTTCCCCAAGCCATACCACATGCAGGAAAAATAACACGATTCGGATCATTGCTTCGGTATTCTACTACCATTGTTTTTTAACAAGGGAAGGGCGCTTTATTTGTTCTTTGCCACTCTGAAGTAACAAAATGTGCAGGCTAGCCATGCCCCACAATGTTCAAATCGCTTAAAAGCAGAATTCTTTGAAAAAATTGCTCAACAACTGATCAAAGCATCATGGTCAGATTATGTTACGGCAAGAGTAGGGACTTCAGGACCGGAGATTGTGCTTACGTTGGTTTTCTGCACAATGTGCCACCCGACTGATATATTACATAATAATATTGTCACATTGTCACAAAACTGATATATTTATAAACACACATATTTTTCGAGTTTAGATTAAATTATTAGAAAATATTAAGAAAGATTTTTTAAAAATGTATATAAATAGTGAGGCACAAAAGGGGGGGATGGGGGGCTATCCACGGGTTCCTGTGGTTTCACATTAGTTATAAAATAAGTATCAAATAAACTGAGTTTTTTATTTCTTTCACAAACAAATTTGCACAAATGCAAGCCATCATTCACCTACATGATACAAATAATTTACCCGATTTCGGATTACTTGTTCAGATAATTGTATGTAGCACTTTTAGCATTTTTTAAAAGTTCTCTGTTATGTTGTCCCTTGTAACATTCCCTCCCCTCGCTTCTCATGTACACCTTGTGAGTCATCAAATTTGAGAGTGTATTTGTACCCAAACTGCTACGAAATTCATTTTTATTCTTATTGACACAACTAAAGACTCTTTCACACTCAGCGTTGCTGTGGAATATACAGAGTATTCCCATCATTACGGAAACTAAGACACTGTATTTATTACGACCGGTGGCTTCATCTTTTAGACAGCCAATTAAATGCCATCCAGTATCAATTCTGTCACAATTGAGAATGTTTTCTGAAAATGTATCTATCTGATATTTCAGGAATTGAGTCTCTATGGTATCTATGGTATCTCCTGATAATTCTAAAAGTATAGGGAATTTGTCCGTAAAGTATTTAAATGAAGCAAATTTGACTTCAGATCTTTTTTCAATGTTTGCAACTCTTGCATGAATCAGAACTTTGTCTTCAAAGGGGAAGTTTTTTATCATATATTCGCAAGACCTACAATAGAATTTACGCACACCTTTGTCAAACGTGACTACATCTAATTTTCCCTTTGACGTGCTCTCTATGTAACTCCTTGCAGACTGACCAATAACCAAAGACTTGTCATCCTTTTGATTATCAATATTATCAAATATAACTTCTGGTATTGCCTTAGCTGACGTGACTGTGTTTGGTTTTAAAAATCTAATAAAAATATCAGTAAGTTGGTTGATCATTACATCATGTAATAAATGAATAACTGGTTCATCCTTCTGTAATAACTGATTCGCTATATCAAAGATTGGGATGATATTTTGAAGAAACAAACAATATAATTTTGTATTGCAGTCTTCTAACATTTTGTCAATTCTCACGACCTACGAACTTGCATAATTCATTGAACTGTCTTTGACTTCTGAAGATACTACTGATTTGTGTGTACTACTAGTAATAGTAGAAATAGTCTTGCTTTGCAATTTCACCTTGCTTAAACATAAACGAAGACAGGTCAAATTCTTTATTTGGTTGCCCGTGTTTGTCACCAGACACAGAGACAGACTCGGTACTAGACCTCGCCACAGATGATTTGACACTAGGTTTGACAATTGAACCAGACACAGATTTTTCACTTGAGCGCGACCCCACACCTTTGCTCTGTGAACTTGTTTTATTTACAGAACTACCTTTAACAGATTTATCGTCTGGTTTACCGGTACGTGAACTTTTGGATTTTTTAGACTTTGACAGTTTACTTTCAACCTTGAGATCTTCGCCATTAAAGTACTGCTTCAATGGTTCATACTGATTTATCAATCTGTTAATACAAAGACCAAGTGATAACCACCTTGTTGAAACATGCTTTAAAATTTTATGTGTATCTACACCGCACAAATTTTGAAATTTTGTCAACTCCTGTTTGCGACAACTGCTTTTGTCAAGAAAATAGTAAATATCAATTAATAAATCTTCTATACAATATGATAGTGTTGCTGCTGCAAGGTGCATTAAGTGGCAAACACATCCATTGATATAAACAGACGAATTAACTTTATGGATATATGATGCAACACCTTTGTGGCGACCGGTCATGACTGACACATTGTCACACGAAAAAGACACAGTTTTTCCAGGGAATTTTATGAACTTTCAATGCATCATCCAATACACCAAATATATTTTCTCCAGAAGCAGATTTATTCAGTTCTTTTATTTCTAATAATACTGAAACAATTTGACCGTTCCCATTTAACAACCTCACACAAATTGGAAATAACTTCACATCTTCGTAATCGTTACTAGCATCTGTGGCTAAACTGAATGGTTGGGTTTGCATAAATTTAATTATTTGTTTTTGGTCATCAGTTGCTAGACAATCGA
>MJUT01064115.1:70032-92038 GCA_002080005.1 Gigantidas platifrons
CTGCTGCAAGGTGCATTAAGTGGCAAACACATCCATTGATATAAACAGACGAATTAACTTTATGGATATATGATGCAACACCTTTGTGGCGACCGGTCATGACTGACGCATTGTCACACGAAAAAGACACACAGTTTTTCCAGGGAATTTTATGAACTTTCAATGCATCATCTAATACACCAAATATATTTTCTCCAGAAGCAGATTTATTCAGTTCTTTTATTTCTAATAATACTGAAACAATTTGACCGTTCCCATTTAACAACCTCACACAAATTGGAAATAACTTCACATCTTCGTAATCGTTACTAGCATCTGTGGCTAAACTGAATGGTTGGGTTTGCATAAATTTAATTATTTGTTTTTGGTCATCAGTTGCTAGACAATCGATGACTGCTGTAGTTTTTGTCCTGGCACAGCCATATTGTTTGGCAATTTTAGAGTCCGGGAACTTTTTTTTTAAAGTTTTGATGCATGATCAGATACACTTAGTGGGCAATTATGTTCAACAAGAAACTCTGAACATCACCTCAGCATTAATTGTAGAGTAATCGTCACATTTCGCTTTGAAAAATGATTTTATATTCGACACACCCGCCGATTTTGCCATCAGTTTATGTTTTTCTGATGAAACATGTCGTTCAAGATCATGCAGACCGCCGTGTCCAATGCCGATGTCTGCCATACAAATGTTGCAGAGTGCATGGTATTCATCAATATTTGATTTAACAATAATATTTGGATACCTGTCCGCGTATTCAGCTTTAAACTTTTGTAAAACACGCCGTTTTTTTGCTTCGGACATGATTTTTACTTTCGTTTTATATACTATAAAACCAAAAACCGTTTACTTCTGGTTACACTATTAATCCGGTTTCCAACAGTTCAGTCATGTAAACTTCACAAATCTTGTACGGGCATACACAATAAGTCGATTTAAGTATAAGGAATCAATAAATGAACCATTATGTTCGACATGCTCCTACATTTTATTCAAACTTCTTTCAAGATCAACTTTATTTTAGTGAAAATTTCTTTTTTCAAATTGACGGGTCAATCTGGAATGGACACGGTAAAATCCGGAATGCGGAAACGGCCCCCATTTTTCGGAACCATTCCGGGCAATCCGGAAAGGTTGGCAACTATGCTATTTTTAGAAGTTGTGACCTTGACCTTTGTCCTACAAACCTCAATATCCATAGGCTTCCTCCTTTCACCATCAGGCATATGTGTACCAAGTTTCATTTAGATCCTACATTTTGTTCTTAAGATATCTTGCGGAAACGGAAAAAGTATCAAATTTTTGTTCTATTTTTAGAAGTTGTGACCTTGACCTTTGTCCTACGATCCTCAATATCAATAGGCTTTCTCCTCTCACCACCTGGCATGTGTGCACCAAGTTTCATTTAGATCATACATTTCATTCTTAAGATATTGTGCGGAAACGATTGTGCCGCCCGGAAGCCGTTCATCATATTATAAGCAGAGTTTGACTTCGTCGCAACTCGGCTAAAAATATAGTGGAACTGGAATTGTTGGGTAGTCATATCATTTCAGCCCTACTTTGTGACTGCAGTTTATATTGAAGATAGAAATATACCACTAAGAAAATAAAAGACAAATCTTACTGAAGGCTTGTATTATATTACACCAATTCTGATATAACATTACCATTTTCCATATATCTGTATCATTGCTGTTTAGTGATCCAAGCAAATATTTATTCTTATCTTTATCTTTATAAATGACTTTTTGCACAGATTCATCTTCTGTCTCCTTTTTTAAATTTTTGGTAGCTTCTTCTTTAATTTGTTTCTTCTGTAAATAAACATAGTGATTTAAGAAAAAGAAACAATACATGTCAACTACAGGTCAGTAGGTCAAGGTCATTACAGTAAGTTCAGATCCCCCTATCACTTGGAAGCTTTTCTTATGGGGGATTAATAATTGTAGTATTACTCCCATTAACTTCTCTTTTTCTGTAAATTATCCAATTCAATGAAATCTCAACATAGAAAATACCTTTTTTCTCATTTTGCACTTCAGAAATGATAGAGGCAATAAATAATCCCAAAACAAGAGAAACAAACACTTTGAAATGGTCCCTATAATGATCATGCACATCCAATTTTGCTTTGATCAATTATTTAATTCATCAATCAAGGGGGCATAACTCTAGAACCATGATAGGAATAATAACGAAATTTGAAATTGATGTGTATTATATAATAGATCAAAACCATTGTGTAAAAATTTCAAAACATTTAGTCATGGATAACTAAAGTTAGAGCATGGAAACTAAACAAGTTCGACAGAAAAACAAACTTAATTCCCGATGGTTTTCAGCAGGAGGCATAAAAAAATTATTTTACATTATCAGATAAAAATAGCTGCTAAGAAAATAACTTTTTATCATCTGTTTTTGTTTATAGTGTCGGTTTTCCAGTTTGCTATTCCTGGATAAAACCATAAAGGCATGATTAACTACAATCTTTTGTTTTAAAATGAATATACTGAATGTATTTATTAACAAAATAATACTGAAAAGATCCTTGTACAAGTCTGTAACATTTCTGAAATCAAACTTCAAACACATCTTTGTTGTCAATTTTTTTGGGGGGGGGGGATTGTGTCTCAAATGAAGACAAAGTTCATAGATAAGTCATTTCATATTATAACCTGTAAGTCAACATTCTATGATAACTGAATCCTTTCTAAGCACATTACCATTTCTTTCATAGCTTTTCGCCTGTTCTTTTTACTATTGTTTTCTTCAGATATTTCTGTCAATTGTTTGGTGTTCCTTAGTTCATTTTTTCTATTCTCCTTTATCTGTCTCTCAACCTCCTTTAAAATCTCTGCATCACTAATCCTGAAAAGTTCAGTATTAAAATGCATTTGAGTGAGTGATTGTTGTTTAATGCCAAATGAGCAATTTGTTATTAGCAATATCACTGTGAGATCAAGTTACATCTGATGAGACAATGACAATGTCGACTTTGTGCTAAACAAACACACTTGGTTGGATTTTTACAGTCCTAGTTTACAGAATAAAAGTCAACAGGTAGACATGTCGCTCCACTCCCGACACATAATTTTCTTATTCCAAGCCAACCAGACTTTATGCTGTGTGCTTAGCGGAGAAGCAACAAATATCAATTTCTTAGTTCTTGGTTTGACCTGACAGACTCAAACAAACAATCTACCTCACTCAAGGTGCGTTCACTAACCATTGCACCACTTAGGCAATGAAAAATGAAAGATGTTTTTTTATTAAATGCATTTGAAATCTTGAGCTATATCAATGTGTTTGTTTCTTGGAAAGATCCAAATGTTGTATATATTAGCTATTGAAGTGTGTACTTGTATTAAAAAATATTTCTGTTCTAGCAAATGATTTTGGTTGAAAATGACAAGAGAGCAATTCTTCATCTATATCATGAAGAAAACAAGTAACTTTTTGATGAGATGGAAATGATATCTGTATCATTGTGTCAATTTTGATGAGATGGTAATGATATCTGTATCATTGTGTCAATTTTGATGAGATGGTAATGATATCTGTATCATTGTGTCAATTTTGATGAGATGGTAATGATATCTGTATCATTGTGTCAATTTTGATGAGATGGTAATGATATCTGTATCATTGTGTCAATTTTGATGAGATGGTAATGATATCTGTATCATTGTGTCAATTTTGATGAGATGGTAATGATATCTGTATCATTGTGTCAATTTTCAGAAGGTCCAGTCATATAGAATCAATGTTATTGTGAAAAAAAACAAGATGTTGCACGCTACGTCGTGCTAAGAATACCCCCACTCGTTCATTTGTAAGTCGCACTGGAAACAGGAAGTAGCTGTGCTGTCAACCTGGAAAGGGAAGACACGGTACAAGTCACCATGCCAAAGCCATATATCAAATATAAAATCATTTCTTCCAGTAAAAGCTGAGATAACTGTTACGAAAGTTTTCATTACGACAAACATGAAAAATTCTAAGTCGCACTGTAAACAGGAAGTAGATGTGCGGTAAACCTGGAAAGGGGAGACACAGTACAAGTCACCATGCCAAAGCCATATATCAAATATAAAATCATTTCTTCCAGAAAAAGCTGAGATATCTGTTACGAAAGTGTGAACGGATGAACGGACAGACAAGGAGATTGCAATACAGCCCCCTCTCTACAAGTGGGGGTATAAAAAATTATCTACAGAGGGACAATGAAGACATTGACACCAATACCATGATATGGTTGCCTAAAAAAATATGGTCATATAAAATCAATTATACATGTAATGTAATGTCTACCTATTCATTTAGATCATAGTGTGCGAGTGTGTGATTATTGTTGTTTAATGACAAATGAGCAATTTTTCAAAAATATCATGGCGGGAACAAGTTACATTCGATGAGATGATGATGTCCACTTTATACTAGACCAATGCCCTTAATTGGACTTTTATAGTGCTAGCTCACTGAAACAACAGTCCGCGGGTAGACACGTCGTTCCACTCGGACACATCATCCCGATTCCGAGCCAACCAGTATTTGCTCTTTCTCCTTGATGCTGCGTGCTTATCGGAAAAGCAACCATACCAATTTTACTGTCTTTCGTTTGACCCGATTGTACTCGAACTCATTTATGGCACCCGAGACAAGCATGCTAACCATTACACAGCCGATGTGGTCCACTTAGATTATATCTAAAAGATGAAAGTGTCTAAAGAGATAATAGGATGATACATACCAATAACCCTCAGATGGTAAAATGTCTTCCTTCATTCTGATAAAAAAACAACAACAGATTTATAGATTTTTTCAGGTTGTGAAAAGTATTTTTCATATCAAAAATACCAACAGATGATGATACAGTTGGTTGCAAGATGAACAAAATGGTAATATGTTGAAAATTTATCCACAACTGTGTGTACATGTTCATAATGTGTACCAACACACAATTAAACTTTGAGGATCTATAAATATGGAAAACTGTAATAGAATCTGACTACAAAACATGCATCATTTTTATAGACATTTGCTGAAAATGAATGAAAACATTTTGTGACAAAATTAATCAAATTCTTCTTCATGAAAATGATTTTGATGACATTTTGTTCATATTAAAAAGTGGAAACATTCTTAGGCCATGCAAAGTTAATTACTTGGTTCTCGGGCCCTTTTTTGTCAAAATTTATGAGGGAGGGCAGCATTTTTTTTATCCTTTTACTGCTGTAAAAAGTGATGAGGGAGACATTTTTTCTTTTTTTTTGGTGAAAAATATGGCAATGTATAAATCTTTTCATTACTTTATTGAAAATTTCAATTTTATTTCTTCCGATGGTGGCAGAAACATCACAAGTGGTTAATTTTTATGGAAACATCCAATCCGCTGGTCCCAACGTATCATTTTTTATCTCCGTAAACAATTCCAATAAGGTACAAGCTTCGGAGAAGCCCCCTATTATGTTCCCTGGTAAAACTGGCAAACATTTGTGCCGAATTTGCACAGAAACGATTGACATTTTGTCTAAATGTCAAACGGAAACACGTTTTTTATTTATACATTGTCATAACGATGCTTTAAATCTCATTTAAGCATGATGCGTTTTAAAGCGTTTCACCGACCACGCGATATAAGAGAAAAAACGGATGCGGTTGTTTTTTCCGTATGGGCAGCGCTACCACATTTAAATTTTTTTTTTAAACTATTTTTGCAATAAAATCGGCAATGCGGCGACGAATTTCCACATGCGGGCGGGCCTGAGAACCAAGAAATTAACTTTTTATGGCTTTAGTTGTTAAGGAAGCAGATAACAAAAAGATTATTCACAAATATTTTTTTTTTTTTTGGTAATCCTTCATCTCGGAAATGAAATTCTACACCAAACAAGATGAAATGTGAGCTAATGCTCACTTATGATACCCCTGTATATATGTTCGATGTGTATAAAAACCAACAAAGTCGGCAAACAGGAAGTAGGAATCTGACGAGTCCAAAAACGCTCCCACAATATGGCATACCTATATGAAGCTTGTGGCGAAAAATATCTTTGGACGGACGGACAGAGGTAAAACAGTATACCCCCCTCCGGTGGAGCAGGGGTATAATAATATCAAAAGGAAACAGATGCCCATGATGTAGCATTACTCTACAGAAGTAAACAGTATCACTCAACTGCAGACTAAGGGCCGTTACTCATTTTAGGGTACAAGTTATTCTCATTATTGAAGACCCTACTGTGACTGTGAAATGTAGAACAGCAATAAAAGTCCTGTTCTTACTACATTGTGAAAAGTGATTTCTAAATAACCCCAGGGTGATATATAGCCCTTTTAAGTGACAGAATTATTCTAATTTCATTGAAAATGTCTTACATATGATTGGTAAAATATTTTTAACAATTCAAATCTGATTGGATTTACCGATATGTCAATATACATGTATTTTGCATCTGATTGGATGTAATTGTTCTTTACAATTAAAATCTGATTGGCTTTACTATTTATACTTTACATCTGATTGGATGACAGTTTTTCCTGAGTTTCTGTCAAATTCATCTTATTCTTCAGCTGTTCAGAAATTTCCTTCATTTCCTACAAAACAAATGACTGCCTTCACTAAAAATTGTAAAAACAAAGTATATAATGTCAGATTCAAATTTTTTGACAAAATGTACTTTATTGCAATGCAGATTTAAGAATAACTCATTTACCCGTCCATGACAGTGGTACACACCAAATCTAATGCTAAAGCAACAAAGATAATTATCTCAAAATCAGAACTATTTGTTTTGTGGATGTCATATGTAGCTATATTTCAATTTCAGCTTATTTCAATTTAAAATGTAGAAGTTATCATCATTTGGAAAAACAAATTTGCATAAATATACAATTCATCATATGACTGACTAGTTGCATGGCCCTCACTCTATAAAGAGGGGGGTATCAGTAAGTACCTTTTCTCTTCTGTGCTGGTCAGCTAACTGTTGTTTTTTACTGACAGTTTTTGGTTGATATGACTTGATTTTACTGTTGAATTTTTTCTTGGCTTTCTGCAATATATAAAATTATACTGTTACTCAAATTGTTGATAGTCATGACAACGTTTACAATATAATTACAGATATTTTTTTTAGTTTTACTCTTATCAGCATCTAAACGAATTTCTAAGCATATATTAAATAAACAATTATTTTCAATCCAGTCCTTTTGGTCATAAAACTTTCAAGCATGAATTTTGCACTTGTAACCAGAAATCAGCCAATCAGAACGCTGTACATATCCAGCAAATACAATGTTCTAATTAGACAATGTTGGAGTATGAAAATCCTACTTGAAAGTTTTATCACTATATGTAATTTAAACCTTAGTTCAATGAGTAATTGTTTCTTATCATCAATTGAGCACTATTTCAGCTATAATTATGATAAGGTCAGGTTTTCATTATCACAAGATGCTATAAAGGATAGGATTGGACAATATTACAATGGAACACCGAAGACTACACACTACATATCCTTCTATAGGAGCCGCTACGTGGATTATTTTACATGTAAAGATGAAACTCTCCTAAAGCTATAAAAAAAAAATACCTGTGATTCTGCTAACCCTGCCAACTCTAGTTTGTAGAGCCTATCTTAAAGTTTTTAGTGCCATTTTTGGACAAGCACTGCAAAAAATCAGATCCTTGTACTGTATAACGCAGGTAAAAATTAAAATCAAAATAAAAAGTTTTGCCTACCTATCTACCAATGCTATTTTTTTTTCAAGAATGTTATCTTGGCATTCATTCTTGTCCGACATATGTTGGCCATATATTTTTTTTACTTCCTGCATATCTTGGAGACATTCAATTAACTGGTGCAGTAGTTACTCTCTTATAATGCCATCGCTTCTGCAATGAGGGGGTGGGGGCAATTAAGTAGTATTTTACTATCTATGTGCATTTGAAATCTGGCCTGATAAGAGGTGGCATTTGGTGGGAGGGGCCTTATGAGAGGGGGGACTACTGTAGGATTTGTAGCCCTACAATCAAGAGAACCTAAGTCCTATTTCTATACCCAAGTGTTCTCTCAGAATCAGAGTCTTTGCTAATTGATATGAGGAACATGATAACATCCAGCAACAAAACTTACTCTTGTACGATGATTTGGTCTTTTCTTAGGATCTCTGTCTTTTAACCACTCGTCATATGTATGGAATTTTCTCAACTGTAACATATAACAGTGTCTATAATAATATTTTTCAATTTTAAAATTGAATACTGGTATATATTTTATTTATTTTGTTGGATTAACTTTTTCGATATTTAAATTCAGCTTAGTTAAATCAGTTTTTTAAACCATACAATCACTTCCAAGTTAATCTTTAGATTTATAATGTACATTGTATATTTCACCGTAATATGTCAATAATGTCAACTGTCCAACATTCCGTAAATAAAGGATTTATTATTATTATCATTACTATTATTATAGATTCTCATTCAAAATTCTTTGAAAATATTGGATTTAATTTTTTTAATTTTTATTTTGTTCTAATAAATAGGATTTACAGCTAAATGTGTGATCAACGTTAACTGTTGGAGACATTGTGCAACACTATGTAGAACGTCTCAATCAACAATGATGTTATAACATGTTGTTTATAATTACCCAGGGATAAAACTTCCCATTTTTGATGCAGTTGCTGGCTTGGCTTCCTAAAATAACAATTTTAGTAGCCCAACAAAAATTCTTGAGGCCAAGCAACTCACTTTGCTCATGTCATATTCAAAAATTCAGAAGACAGTTGGGCTACTGTCTGAAAATTTTCAGGGACCTAGGCCAAAGTTGAGTGTTCTTGGGCTACTGGACCCCTATTAAGTTTTATCCCTGTTAAAGATGATGAAATAAGTTCTATACATATAATATACATCGGTGAGTGAGTGACTCGTTTCTTTGACAATTAATAATAAACTGTTGAATCTCACACTTTTTCCCCATTACGTGACCATCATTTATTTTTGAATATAATATATTGACGGAAAAGTCATAAGGTAGAAATATAATATACATATGTTTATGACTGAGGCAAACAATATAATTGATACATGTATTGATAGTAAAGATTGTATCGCTCACCTGACATAACAAAGTCCTCTTAAGAATGTCTGCATGCCGAATACATCTAAGTTACTATTCAAATCCCATAGGGTTCTATGTTAAAACTATGTCTGCTCATGGCAGCCATCTTGGATGGAGGTCGTGGTCACCGGACACAATTTTAAAAGTATACTACCCAAGGACCATTCATGCCATGTTTGCTTTAAATTGGTCGACTGGTTTCAGAGGAGAAGACTTTTAAACAATTTTCCCATAGGGTCCTATGTTAAATCTATGTCCGCTGACGGCGGCCATCTTGGATGGACTCAGGAGGTCGGGTTCACAGGACATAATTTTGGAAGTTGACCACCTAATTCATGCCATGTTTACTTTTAAATTGACTTGCTGGTTTCAGAGAAGACTTTAAACATTTTTTCAATAGGGTCCTATGTTAAAACTAACTCGAGTCATGGTGGCCATCTTGAATTTTCGATCAGCAAACAATTCACAAGTTTAGTACAGGACCACCCAATGATCATTCCTGTAAAGTCACAATTTAAATGGCTCAGTGATTTCTAACAAGAAGATTTTAAAATTTCAACCAATCAGAACACTTTATGGGCCCTGGCAGCCATGTTGAATTTTAAATCAGCACCAAAAACACAAATCTGGTAGAGGACCACCCAATGAACATTTCTGGCAAGTTTGGTTCAAATCTGTTCAGTGGTTTCAGAGAAGAATATTTAAATGTGAAAAGCTAACGGACGAAGGACGCCGGACGACGACGGACGCTTACCCATGACAAAAGCTCACATATGGCCTTTGGCCAGGTGAGCTAAAAATCATATAAGTGTTGTTGCGTTATACCAGAAATTGGAAGTAGAATTGGAGTGAGGAAGCCAAAGATAAGAAGACAAGAATTTTTAGTAAAATCAATAGTTGAACTTAAATTGAAATTGAGTATTCATACAGGGACATACAGTGTTTTCATTTGAAGCCGGGAACCGGCGCATTTCACCGGCTATTGCTAAAAAATCCCCGGCCATGAATTTTTCAAGCATGGGTTTAATGTTAAAAAATAGATCCAGTTGTCTTTTCTATTTTAATTGTGTAAGTTTGTCATTTGCTGACATGTACTCTCGAAGTGAACATGGGATTATATAATTCGGGATTGAAAACAAATCTTAGTGTTTGAGCTTGGTTACGATTTGACCTTAATTTCGTGTATGAAAAAGTGCTGCTATGACAAAGAAACGAGTCGATGGCCATTTTTTTCTTTCGGCCTCAAATCATTCTCGTCCCATTTATAATATTTCAATTACTTCCGGTTTTTATCTAACGGTTTCGTTTACTTCAGAGCATAAATATGCAATGACCGAAGGCTGAAGAAGGGAAGAATTAATTATTTCTTTATATTAAAACATTACGATTCACAGTAGGAATAATAAATAAAAGTTTAATCATTCCAACGGAAGATTTGAGGCTGACTACAGCTTTGGTCTGAATTACATCGATAACATCGACGAAGCGGCAGAAATCAATATTGAACCTTTGTCCAAAAAATTAATTGATTGAAAGAGTGAAGGGAATATAACCCACTGTTATGTTTTCTATTAAAGTAAGCATGGTCTGATCTTGTAACATTGTATCGGTATGGAAAAAGGGGGTACTACCACGTGGGTACTACCGAATATAATGAGCACCAGCCCAAGAGTAGACCAGTAAAACTAAATATTTTCAGTTTTTATTTAGAACTACATTTGTATATAAAATAAATTGCAGGAATTTGATTTGGAACAGTAAATTCAAATGTTCATTTCGGGAACTGGGCCAGTAATATGCCACATTTCTTTCAAAGTTCTGACTCTAGTCATTTTCAAGAGTCCCCTGTCCGACATTATTTTGATTTTCTGTTTGAGGACATGGGATATACATGTATATGCATTAACATGAAAAAGTATCTACCGGTAGTCTGTCAAACTATAGACTATGTATATGCAGATGTCTATGACTGAATATAAGGAACTGTCTATCCCCTTCTGAGGCACATGCTTGAGTTCTCCCTTAAAATATTTTATGGGGGTCTGGTCATTTGTGATTGTATATTTTCAAAATAAACGTTTATTGAAATGTACGAGTCTTTGACAACTTTCATTCTTCATTTTGTATTGATACTGGTTTGTGGTTACATTAACAATCAGATTCTTGAATATTACTTACGTTGAAAGTCCTTTTCTGTTATTAAAAAAAGTTAAATGCATACTTTATTTCAAATTCTTAAGAGTGAAATTACAGTAAGAATATAGAAAAGGCTAGCAAATTAACAAGTATATTCTTTAAATGTGCATTTAATATGATAATATAAGCTTTAAGATAAGAAATTCATAATGATGCTATTTTAATTATTCAAAAACTGCAAAGGATCTGAATGCTGATACAACTTCATAGTCAAGGAAATGAAGCAAACACCAATATTATCAAATCTTTGTTTTCAATAGTACATAATCATAGGGGAAGTCCATATTTCTTTTCTGAATGATCAAGTTTATTTCTACTGCCTACCAAACTTGTACATTTATCTTTGACCTTAAAAATTGCAGAACCATGTGACAACTTTCTCAGAAATAACAATGGAAAATGACTGATGGTTGTTAATCTTGAGAAATCATTCTCAATGAAAAATTGTTCAATGGTCAAGAAGATTTTTTAAAGTAAGGAAACACCCTCAAAAGCAAGTCAAAATTCACCAAATCGGCTGGGGTGCTTCCACCAGGGCTTTTCACTGAACCCACTGGGGGCTTTCTGACTCTTGGCCAAATTTTCTCTCCGTCTATAATTCTAAAATCTCCCCCTATCAAAATTATTTGTAGTGAAAACACCGGATATAGCATACTAAATATGAGGTAAAAGCGTGCAATGTGTCAATATAATATTAGTAGTTCAGTGAGATCTAGTTCCATTCACTATTTTCATATTTGATATCTACGCACAAATTCAATATAGAGAATTATACTTTTTACAACAATGTATAAAATGCTCCTACCTTCCACAACTAAATATACATGTACTAGATTCCTGTATTAAAATAAACATGAACATAATAGTTAGGTCTTTGGCGTGTTCAACCAATCCTTGCTCGGTTTAATTTAGCTGTACTTTGGATTTAGAATGATAAGGGTCACATGAAAAGCAAAGTATAGGGCAGAAAAGTTGCACAAACTCAAATGAATTTTACTGTTACCGTCTTTAGGTGTGAATAGTACGCATTGAGGTTTTGTATGTATACCTCCTTTCTGATCCTTGCAAATCTGGAGAAAAGTCTAGTTTGGATACATGTATTATACACAAACTTTTTTAAATTGCAGTAACATGCTGCTTGAAAGTATAATGTTATCACAAATAAAATATTTAACATTCTGAGTGTAATAAATAATTCTGGCCAAATGCATGCTTAATTTGCTCTTTAGATATGTCTTCATTGTCATATTTTGCATTTTACAAACATAAATGTCTGCTTGTTGAAGATTGTTTTGGTACAGTTAACTGAAAACAAGTTTGTTAATGTATGCAAATGCAACTCTATCTGGGGGAGGCAAGTTACATTTCAATGAGATGATGATTAGGATGTCCGCTTCGTACTACACCAACACGCTTTGTTTAAATTTTGAATTGTTAGCTCACTGAAACAACAGTTGTCGGGTAGATATTTCACTCCACTCAGACACAATATCCTGATTTAGAGTCAATCAGTCTTTGCTATTACTCCTTAATGATGCAAGCTAAGCTGAGAAGCAATAAATACCAATTTTTGTCTTTGATTTGACTTCAGCAGGGCTCAAATCCACACCCAACTACAATCAAGTCCACCACACTGACCATTCCACCACCAATGTGGTTTTCGTTGTGAGGGAGATCATCCCATAGGGTGTCACATCCAGGTGACTTTTCCCCGTTCAATCACTGAACTGATTTGGAGACTATAATTAACCTTGATCCATTTGCCGTAACGGAAAGACCATAACACATCCAAAAGATATGCATTATGCAGAAATTCATAACAGCATTGAATTGACAAACATGGACCCATGGACAAATATTTGTGAATCAGAATGCCACAGGACAAATAAGAAATGAAGGACACAGAACAAATAAGAAATGATGGATATTCACAAATTTTACCTGGCAAATGGCCACCAGCAATCACTACTAAAACTGTTTTTATTAGGACTTGCTGCAAGATTTCTTTGATGTGCAAGGAGATAAACCTTCCTCAAACATGACACACTCAAGTTATATCCCATCCTACAGATGTGTTGTGCATTTGACCCGTCCCTCAGACCAAATGATGCCCCTTTTTGGATGGGTTGTACCCCACAACAGAGAAACTATGTTCTATTTATATCCTATGGGGTCCCTAAGGGGTCCTATTCAACCTGAAGGTGTATGGCTACAAGGCAAAGTGTGTCAGATATCATACTACAAAGAAATCCATCCAAAGTATCAATTGTTTGTTAATACTTACATCTTCTTCTGTGATAAGTTCTTCATCATCTTCATCACAATACTTCTATTAATAAAATAAAAAAATAACATCAAAGTATGTAACAGTAAATTTATTTCCAATATTTGTGTGACCTAGATTTTAGAGGTGTTCGGTTCCCAAAATTTGTTTTTTAATTTGATAAAATACATTTCACAACTAAAATTCAGATAAAATGTCAGGTGTTCATATGTGCCTCGAAAGTTTAATGACCATAACATGTGTAATTCTCTTCTCTTAGTTTTTTTGAGTTGTGGAATTTAGCAACCCTGGAAAATAGCGCTGTTGCAGCTGTTTTACATTTTCAAAACTTACTTTTTCTCAACTATAAACACTGTTTAAAATTGTAGATTGTCACATTTGTCATGATTGGCAGAGCACACACGCAAAATTTATATCCAAGCTAAACATTTTGAAAATGATAAAGTGAATTCAACCCACTTTGTAAATAAAATCAAAGAAACTGTCTTCTTCCTCTTCTTCTTCTGTAAATCTCTCAGCTTTTGGTTTCTTTCTGGTCTGAAATCCTAGGGGGAAAAAAACAAACATACAAATATACAGTTGAATCTCGTTATGTCAAACTCAGTTTACTTGAAATTTCGGTTAAGGCGAAATTTTTCTGAAGTCCTGTTTTAATATTAGTGCTTTCAACTTAATTTACTCCTCTTATCTCAAATTTTGATGTGTCGAAATTTCAGGTATCTCGAAGTAACTTTTCAGTCCCTAATAATATATAAATCCATTCAAATTATGTTTGTTATTTCGAAATTATCAACTAAATCAAACAGCATGGCCTCCGGTGTTTACTGCATAAGGTGATATTTATTTTGACAACTATCCTTCTAAAGAAAGCAAATGATGATCAAAATATTGTTAATGACCGACAACAATAATTTGCATTCACTTTTGTCAAACTTACCCGACAGAGTTGCCTATCTAACTTAATCCCCAAGTCGAATTTCGGATATCTCGAAATTTTTCAACAGTCCGGTGTACTTTGAGATAACAAGATTCATCTGTATATGAATATGATGAACATGAAAACAAATAAAACCAAATTTTAAATGTCAAGCCTTGATACTGTACCTAAAAGGCCCCTTCCACCAAAGCACACCCCTCTTTATTGGGCCAGATTTCAGATACACTGAATTAATGAAATACTACTAAATTGTCATGGCATAAAATGACTAGTCTGCTAACAGCCTTCAACTGTACTTTATTTTAATACTTTTTTTCAATTCCACTTAATATTGATCAGTACATGTACTTACTTCTCTTGAAAACATATTCTCCAAACACATTTACAAATAACCTCTTAAAAAACCAGAACTGAAAAAAATCAAAGGATATGTATGTATATTTCTCTCTAATACAGTCGACTCTCGTTATCTCGAACTCGGTTGAGTCGAATTTCCGGTTGAGTCGAATTTTTATCGAAGTCCCGAACTTCGTTGTGTATAAATATATATAATTTGACTCCTGTTGAGTCGAATTCGGATGAGTCGAAATTTCGGTTGTGTCGAATAAAAGTTTTGGTCCCGAGATGTAGAAAGCCATATTATTTACATTTGTTAAGTCGAATTTACCTGTCAAAACATGTGTATTAGCTTGGGATTAAAATCGGATCACAGGTGAAACATCCGATCATTGACTTTGACATTTTTACCTTAGGCTATTTCACATGTTTATTTCATAATCTGTCAAATTAATTAGTGATAATATTTGAATTGGCTTGGTATTATGACACATGTTAAAAGTGTACAATCAAAAATTATCGATTTATAACAAGTGCGCTTGGGTCGGCATACATCAATGATTATTAAAAAAACACAACGGTCGAACGGAAGCGTTTTATCTATTGAATTACTTGTTGGAAATTAATTTACATTAAAGGAGATGTATAATTTCTCAATTTTGAGAAAATTTTACTCTTAATTAACAGTTGTAATAAAAGGGGAAATTTTTTTCACTTCCAACATGTCTTTCAGAATGTCTTCTGATAATACTGTTGCACGTGTGTCTGGTGAAAATTTCGCTCGAGTTGTCTCCCTTTCGTCGTTAACAAAAACTACACTTCCGGTATTTCTCATAGCTCCTCTTGAGTCGAACTACGGTTGACTCGAATTTTTTCCATGGTCCCATCGAATTCGAGATAACGAGAGTCGACTGTATATATAACTCAGTTTGATTTACAACTACCTATGTAATCAGTGCCTACCACCACCAACGTTGTGAGTTCGAACCCCGTTCATGGCGAGGTGATAAAGTTTGTCAGTGACTTGTGACAAGTTGGTGGTTTTCTCCAGGTACTCCGGTTTCTTCCACCAATAAAACTGACCGAGACTATATAACTTGTTGTAAGTGTCGTTAAGCAAACCATAAAACCAACCAACCAACCAGTTTCATCTACCCATTTCAGTGTTTACGGCACCATCTTAATATGGAATATTGGTAAAACAGCTATTTTCAAATATAAATCAGGTATCTTATAGATATGTTTATTCGTTGTATAGATCAATGATCTCTGAAAAAACTAGGCATTTATAATCTAAGTTCATTTGGAAAAGTAAATTATCACAAAAGTAATTAAAAAGCTATCAAAGGGAAAACTATTTCAGAATAATATAACACCAGACTAGGATTAAAATTTATATAATAGACCTTTTGGTGTAAAAGCACTAATTAATTTCTTTATCATTTTCTACTAAATTTGAGATTTTTCGAGCCTACCTGGCTATTTTATCTTAAGTTTAACCATTCCAAGACCATATATTTTCTGAAACGCATATGAATACTCTAATTATTCCATTCCATTCAATATTTTTCACAATACTACCAAGTGAAAGGAACTTTTTTTCTTTAAAAGGGACTACTTTTGACACCTTCCTGGTTTGATTCCAAAATTATACGTTTTTAGAGTTATTTCCCTTACAACGGGAAAAATGATACTGCCTAGCAAGAGTAATAGAAAGGAAAATGAATTTTTGAATATAATTTTCTCATAAATTGTAGATATTTGGAGAAGATTGAAAAGCTTACAGATGATGACAGACAACGACAGACACAGCAAAGTGATGACAATAAGAAGAGTCTGAAGATACCAATGGGGTAATCAGAATCAGTTAATCGAAGAAGAACAGACAACACAATGGCCAAAAGAATAAAAGAACTGCCTAGCGCATGAATGTGCAACGTATACCCCGGCACTTGCATAATATCTAGTTGTATATATTTATAGAAAGCAGCCATGCAGTCCTAATATATAACTTACTTACAAGCCACATGCAAAAAATTATTCAAATCTATCCATGTTTACTAAAGTTATCGCGTAAATAAGACACAATTCTCAAAATTGGTGATTTTTCAACCAAAAACTAAGATTCCCCCCAAAACACTTGCTTCAAATATTTCCATGTAAGAACCCATCCAAGATAATGATAATTACAAGCCAAATGCAAAATATTATTCAAATCTATCAATGTTTAAAGTTATTGCGTAAACAAGACACAATTCTCAAAATTGGTGATTTTTCAACCAAAAACTAGGATTTTCCCCCAAAACCCTTGCTTCAAATATTTCCATGTTAAAACCCATCCAAGATAATGATAATTACAAGCCACATGCAAAAAATTATTCAAATCTATTCATGTTTACTGAAGTTACTGCGTAAACAAGACACAATTCTCAAAATTGTTGATTTTTCAACCAAAAAGTAAGATTTTCCCTCAAAACCCTTGCTTCAAATATTTCCATGTAAGAACCCATCCAAGATAATGATAAATATTGGTTACTGTAACGCAGAGCGCTACAAATGTCCCCCAAACGAACAATACAAGTACTAGTGGTAGGAATGAAGAATAGTGTGAGAACATAGCAAGAAATAATTAGAGCCCAGTTTTTGACTCGATCATTTTGGAAACAAAATTTCGCCCAAATCGGAGGATTTTTGTATTTTGGCGACCATTTTTGGTTCAAAATGGCCACCATAGCAAACCAAAATGGTCGCCATATGGTGCAGCATGTCTTACTCCCTGTAAATATCCATTTCCATTGAAATCTGTTCATTTTTTTATTTTTATATTGGCATCCATTTTGAAAATTTTAAAAACAGAGTAAAACTTTGAGTGATGATCTATTTTTGTGTCAAGTTTCAAAATGATCCACTGTACAGTTTGAAGTTAACATTTTTTGCACCTTGGTTACCATGGCAACGGCTGCCATTTTGAATTTTTTCAACCCCCTCAAAAGCTGACACACACTACGGTAGATATTCCTACAAAGTTTCATGAAGTTTGATGAAAGGAATCCAAATTTTTTTGTAATCCCCCCTTTTTTGTTTCTAAGGCAACTTAAGCAAAGTTTGTCCAACCGATTCCAATTTTTTTGGCTTATCTCGTTCCACTAGATGTGGATGTTGTTCCTAACAAGTTTCATCAATTTCTGTTCGTCGAGTAACCTGCAATGATCATTTTTGTATTTTTCAATTTTTTTTCATTTTGACCATTTCCATGGCAACAGCGGCCATTTTGAAAATTCCAAAAGTAGTCTGCACATCTACTCATAATGCTTAACATTCCTGTGAAGTTTCATTGATTTCCGTTCAGTAGTCGCCGAGAAATAAGTCGGACAAACTTTTGGCGGAAGAAAGAAAGAAAGAAAGAAGAATAATAATAAGAAACGGAGCAAACACAATATGTCTTTCCAAACTTCGTTTGGGGGACATAATTACAAGCCACATGCAAAAAATTATTTAAATCTATCCATGTTTACTGAAGTTATCGCGTAAACAAGAAAGTGTAACGGACGGACAGACAGATGGCCGCTATTACTATATCCCCTCATCGCTATCGCGAGGGGGATAAAAAGGACAAAAGGACAAACAACGAGCTACAAAACATACACATAAAGCTAAAGATCGAGTAACACAAAACCCACTAAAAACTAGGGATGAACTTAGGTACTCCAGAAGGGTAAAAAGGGCCTTAACTCCAATGAGCATGTGGAAACCTAGAAAAAATGCAATTTCAAGGAAAATAAATATGAGGTTATGAGAAGAACAGTGCAAAGTTTGGCCAACATCTAAATAGAGCATTTGACACAAAAATTGAACCTACAGTATAACCTTCTTCAATATCATCATCCAATTCTTCATCAGTAAAGTCTTCATCCTCACTATCATAGCAGTGACAACATCCACAATCTGAACATTCTGATGATCTAAACTTCTGTCCTACAAACAAAAGGCATACATGTGTAACTTTGAAATTATCACATTTCAATAAGGTATTCCTCAAATTTCATCCAACAGGATACTAAGGTTTTATTGGTGGAGGAAATCAGAGTACCCGGAGAAAACCACTGACCTGTCACAAGTCTCTGACAAACTTTATCACGCAGGGCTTTCAATAGAAGCCGGTAGCCGGCGATTTTCGCCGTTTATTTAGAGAAAGACCGCCGGCTATTTTGTTGAAAAAAAATTTATTTCAATCATGTCAATATTGTTGTCGAGTTTCGATAATAAATCTATATTTATGGCGCTTTATTTATATATATATTTTTTTGCTTCCTGGAATAACAGTTTTCCGATATACTGTTTAATACACGTTTTTTCATTGGTCGAGATATTTGTTCAGGACTAGTACTGTATGCCAGAGATTCCCAAACAAATCCAGTAAAAATAAATTTGGTCCGGAAAACATTGGTTTCCACCGGACCGACTATCCAGTATAAAATACAGGGTTTAGAGCCCTGTTTGATCTCCAATTTGTCCATAATTTATTTTGATTAAAACTAAAGTGAAATGCCAGATCAAAACTCTTTTCTTGTATCATTTCTCCATGCTTTGATGAAGTTCAAGGACGTTCACATTGACAAAATTAAAGTCACAATCTCAGAAATGCTTTAATGAACGAAAATATCAATATTGGAAATTATAAGTACAATGCCTTCCCGGGTAAGACATTTGAAAGAAAATGCAAAGAAAGTGGCAAAGGAAAACAAAAGTTTGACATCGTATTTTTCAACTTCGTAAGTTGATAAAAAAAATGAGTTATTTCCCTTTGTTATATATACTTGAAACAAACCAAAAATAACAAAATCTAAATATGCCATTTACAATATTTTATTATCAAACACAATAAAACCACTTAAGTTTAATCTGAAATAAAAACCTGTCTACTTAAACTGAAACAAAGACAATATTTAGCAACAACCAGTTCTATACATTAGTAATAACACACATGCGTAAATAGACATCCATTACGTCTTCCTCCTGTATTGACGTCCAGGTTTGGACCACCAAGTATATAACTTGTACTTATATGCACCTTATATACACCCACAATATCGAATAATTAAAAATTTCGGATAAAAGGTAAAAAATAAACCAGTATGGTTGTATCCAATATTACAGATACTTTGACAAACTTTAGTTATACCAGAGTTGTGGACAATACTGGTATAAATTGATCCATAATTTGCATAAGATCAATTATATAAAATGTTGTTCTACTTTGGGTTATTGTTTCCTTTTTTCTAGACAACATTCTTTATTCTTAGTAGAAACCAAAATGAAGCAAATGAACCACAGATTAACAGCTATATCATGGTACTTTATACAGCAACTCATGAAATATTTTAAGTAACATAAGAAAATTACCTGTAGACATTTTGGGAATAAATTTTAATCAGGGAGTAGACATTTTGGGATGACCCCAGATTAACAAATTAAAGAGAAAATTAATTGATTCAGACCCCCCTGACATATTGCCCTTTTATTCACAGGTCGCATGCATAAAATTGACCATTTTCAGTTTTGCAACCTGCCCTTCTTAAATCCTAGCTAGAACACTAACAAGAATCACTCTGGACCAGACAGGTAAAAATTATCGGAGGTGGATATCAATTTGGCGCCAAATTTAAACATGTCTTTTGTGCAAAATACGATAGAGGACTTGATTTAGGCTTTTGGTAAATATTGAAACCTTTGAAATGGACAAAATATTACAAGCTTTTTCCTGATTAAGACAAATGGTTGAAAAGATCCACTAAAATTTGTATTTATCTGTGAATTTAAATAAAATACTTTGCTTTTTTTATTTAAAAAAAAAAATTCCACAAAATGTTTACCGGTACTTCAAAGCAGACTTGTTTTAACAAACAATGTTCAGAAAAATATTAATATATACAGTTAGTTTGCATTACTAAAACGAGAAATGGAAAATTGGTAACCCTTGGTTGAAAGCACCCACTGCAGGAAAAGCTTTTTCGGTTCTGTGAAATTCTTTATTGAGCTTACTGATATTGCAGCTCTCCACAGTTGTTGATTGATATAAAAAAAACAATGTTTTCTGGAGCCTCCGGGGGGCTTTGTCCCCCTGGACCCTCTACAAGGGCACTGCCTTTGACCTGTTGGTTGCCTTTAGCGGCCCCCAAACCCCCGGCCAAAAAATGTCGGCGCATTTCTCCACCTACTTTTAGGAAATAGCCTGCTACTTCAAAACTAATTGAAAGCCCTGATCACATGTTGTATCGAGTACACACTTTAGTGGTGATAGGCACTGATTGCACAGGTAGTTGTAAATCCAACTACCCTACGATCATGACCAATATTTTATTATGCATTAACAGGATATATGGCCACAGAAAGTTAAAAACTATAAAATGTATAATGTAAAATAAATGTGGTCATATCAGTTTGTATTCTCTTCAATGGCAATTACACAGCAACTAAAAAAATATCCTTTACATTTTGTTACTCTTTTACATACAGTAACTGTAAGTGGACACAATTGTTCGTCACCTTATATTTTCTCCTATTTATTTCATGTAAAACCACAGATAAAAAAAAATTATACGGAAGTCATTTCTTGATTAATTTGCTGAAACTATTTTGGCCCACAAGTTTTTCATTATAATAACAAGTGTTGCCTGAGGGCAAGTGTGGACACAGAAATGTGCTGTCCAAAAGGCAAGTGTGGATGTCAATATTTCATATTATTTAACTTAAAAAAAAAAAAAAAAAATCATGGACACAGAGGTCCTGGATTTTTTTTTTTAATAAAAAAACTATTATGTTGCCGACATTAAGTTTCCGGAAATTGGGTTGTCGTATGTCCATATAATAACTTCAAATATACGTGATATCCATACTCGACGTAGCGATAATTTGTTGTTGACATTTTTCTATTTTCAAATAATCCTAGATTATTATTTTTGTTTAAAGTCCGGTCCTGTGTTTTTATTTCAAACTCCTCTCATTTACAAAACCACTGATATTTGTTCAATTTTTAACGCTGATTTAAGCTTTAGTCGCAACAAATTTATATTTTTCTCTTTAAACTGTCGAAACATAACATTTATTTAACTGTAAAATTC
>MJUT01064115.1:92442-103990 GCA_002080005.1 Gigantidas platifrons
TGTTCTATATTCGGTATAGCTTATTAGGATTAAACCATGCATAGGTTATAACATAACATGTTCAAAATATGTGCAAGAAGTGAAAAAAGTGTGTATTTTACATTAATCGATGGATTTCAGCAACTTATAACAACCTTTTTCACCCCACTGAAACACATATGGGAAATTCCGAAATTCCAGCATTTGAGGTGCCCAAAGAGTAAATTCTTGTAAACACCGGTCTCTTTCAATTAAATTTGAAAGATTTTTTGTCATTGCAACCCCATTCACAGTTGCCCAACAGGAGTCCACAGGTCGTCCACGTGTCACAGTTTAGAATAATCCTTCAGGTAATCCTTCAGAACCTTACAGTACCCCGTGACCCACATTAGCACGATTCACCAATTTTTTCTGAATAATGTTGTTTAATCATATAATTTTTATATTTAAAACTTTCCATGATTTAAACACAGTCTTGAATTCTTAAAGTTAAAAAATACTATAATATATAGTAGTTTTTTACCTTCAAATCAAAATTTGTGCTAATATTTTAAAGTTTAAATCACAAAATTTAATGAAGATCATCAAGAAAAGCTTCAAAACAATTCGCTTTTGTGGGCTTAAATTTCAGCAAAATTGGTCAAGAAATAACCTCTGTATATTTTTTTTTAATTGTTATCTTATATGAAATATATAGGGGAAAATCAGAGGTGACAAACAATTGTGTCCACTTACACCTGAGCATGTACCGGTAATGATTGAATGTATCATGCATGGTTATACATAAATTTGGTGGTGCAAACTGTATTGTTTCTATAATTGACTACGCAGAACACAGATACGACCATGGTATGTCGACAAGGACATGAATTTTCATTTGTAAACCTGTTCTTGTTATGAAATATTACTGAAATACTGCTCACTTGACGTTTAACAACAACCAATCATCCATTATGCATTGTCCACACTCCCCCCTACCCACACACCCACAATCAAGTCCTGTTTATTATATAAAAATGCTAAAGTAGGTTTATTGAAGCCATTGAACATTTCCCAACTAATTGTGAAAATAAGACAAACATATTTATCTTTTACCTGAATATTTCCTGGTCAACTGGTAGTATGCTTGACCTAATTTTTGAAACCTCTCTGTTGCAGTTGGATCATCTGGGTTCTGTAACAATATATTCAAACATAAAACTGTTTTAAGCCATACAAAGAACTATTTTGATTCTCATCTACACCCATTCCATCAAAATACATTCAACTGGAAGTGTTTGCCAAGTGAACAAAAAAATGGGGTGTCAGTGAAGACATTAAAAAATCTGCATTTGCTGGTAAAATAAATACGTGCAGTCATCATCTGGGCTCATTAATAACATATTTCAGGTGCTCAGTCATTTTTTGACTTGACATGGGCAACGAATGTTAATCTGCACCCCTGATTCATTTAACAATTAACATTGAATAATGTCCACCATGTTACCCAAGGAATTAATGTACATGTACTTACTTTATCTGGGTGATGTTTCAGAGCTAGTTTCTTGTAAGTCTTTTTTATATCATCTGAAAAGTACGTTTGACGAAATTATAGATGTCAATATGTAATTGGGACAGCTACCAGAATTAAAATAAAAAAATATCAATCTGTGACACTGAACATGCTGAATGAGCCCAGCAAGATTCCTAATTTATCATTTTTTCAAAAGACCAAAAATAAAAATTAATCTGTTTCCTAGAACAGGATTAAACATTATTCAACAAGCTTCAAATAATGTCCCGAGTTTGATCAGCCATTGGATGATAGGCTACAAAACAAACAATGATCATTTGACTGTTTATTTTGATAGCAATAGGCTAGGCAAATACAACTGTACATGTATTTAACTGCATTAGAATGGAATATTTCAGTGCAAAGTCCCCCCAAACACGAAAATGCTTGCATTGCTGAATCAGTATAATATCTACTGTCGAGTCTGATGTGTTGGCAAGGCCCCTGGAGATGGCACACTGCGTTTTACGGCAATATACCTATTTATGTAGAATAGGGGGTTACTTTCTATTTAAAGGTATATACAGATGTGCACCTGGAATGGGTAGACTGTTTCAGTTTTCCAATATTTGAATGGGTATTAAATTTTCATGTGGAGTGAATGTGCGAATGGCGGTGTTTTTTCCAATTCCAGCATCATCACAATACCAAATCTTTTCATAAGTGAGGTTAGTCAGAGGTCGTGTTTACATGAATTCATTGTCTTACATGCAAAATTTTGAGATTGTCATGCAGATCCAACTGTCTGACATTGGCATAAAATGCACCTAAAACTTGTTAATATATCTGGTTATTTGCTTAAACATTTTGCTGTTTCAGTATTACAATCTGTTCAAGACAAATGTATCTAATACCTTTTTAATTAAGCCTACATGTATTTGTCAAATCTGGGTACCTCATCACCTAAAAAATGCGTTCAACAAACACAAATACAAAATTTGCTGTTGTGTTATATGTTAAAGTACACTTGTGCAGGTCTGTCAACCTTCTGTTATGTTTTGGGAATGCTGTCATCTATTTTGAGTACATTGACTTCCATGAGATAACGGTGCTGTACTTTAGGGCCTAGGCACCATACTACATAATATATACACCCCCTTGACTATGGGCTTAAAATTCCTTTTGAGACAAACATGAAAGCGATTCACTTTTATAATTATCCAATGAACAGACCATGAAACAACTATGATGGTTGATGTACACAGTAATCACAGGTATTAAACAAATAAATAAACATCTAAATTTACACATGTTTTAGTCTAATTGTCATACCCCTTGTTACTAGCTTACACAGCACAATCTCTGTGTATGAAAAAAAAAACCTACATTGTAATCTCGTTGAGATTAAACCACCGAAGATATTTTCTGCTCTGTATCTGCAGGCTGGAGATACTTTACAAAAATATTTTGGAAGTCTAATCTCAACGAGATTAATAACCCCCCCGGCCCCATCCCCCACACCCCAAAAAAAATGTTCTGTCTGTATCTCCATCCTAATCTCATCACAAGCTCTATCAAAGGTATTTTGGAAATTTAAAATTTGATCCCCCGTGCATTCCGATTTATATTTTGGCATGGACGGATTGTGTCAGAATAACTCAGATCAAGTGCAAGTAAGATTTCATATATAAACATATTTTCTAGTTCAAATCTGCAAAACAAATAATAATAAGTAGACAAAGATCTATGAATGCAAAATTTAGTTTGAATTGTATGCCGTTTTTTATTTGTGTAACACATGACCAATTTCGTGACGTTTTTAGCTAAAGTGTGTTTCTCGAAAGGTGTTGAATAATTTTTCCAATTATTAACATCTAGAAACAGACTATAACAACATATGTCACGATTTTGATCATGTGGTGTAGTTATTGAATTCAATAAAATGGTGGACAGTTCTAAGTGGATGCTGGATTACTGTAATAGGTAAGAAAATATCAATATTTTTACAGATTTGAACTAGAAAATGTGTCTATACTTGCACTAGTCTTGGTGTGACACAATCCGACCATGCCAAAATATGCATCTGAAATGTGAATCAGTGAATGCACTGGGGATCCAGATTTTAAATTTCCAGAATACCATTGATTGGGCTTGTGAAGAGATTCGGATGGAGATAGACAGAAAATTTCTTCGGAAGCCTAATCTCAACGAGATTACTCCCCCCTTTTTTCTGTGGTGACAACACACATGACAACTCCTAGAGTATACATATCCTCTTGTCCGTTAAAATCGGTCAACACCTGGAATCGTGCTGTCAGTTTATGAAATAAATATGATTTAATATAATCAGTACATGAAAACAGAGAAATTCTCTGCTGAAAACAAGTGACAGCAAACACAATTTAATGGAAAAATGGAAAAAGCAAATTAAAAAAGATTGTAAAATACAATCTCCTTGGCCTATTGGTGTTCCACATGACTATATTATGGTTGACCGATGTTAGATAGCTTGACTTGGGCGCCAATACAAAACATATGCAAACAAAAAAGGTCAGTGAGCCGACATTTTTTCATCGAATTAAGCAATGTTTTGGCATTTTATTTGGCTTAAGTGCCACGTAAACATGGCATTTATCTGACATAGACACCAATTTTAATGAAAATAATAAGGAAATGTTTTACCTGAATGATTTACGGTCACAGGTCGATACAAAGGCTAGTTCGAAATGAAAACCATCTAGTAATCCTGTAGATTTGCATACTTAAAAAATGAGTGCCGAAAAGGGGCAAATATTCTTTGGTATTCAGGTGGATTTTTTAAAAGCATGTAAGAAGGAATGTCAGACAACTTGCCCCACTGTCAACTCGCCCCACCTCTCGTACCAACTCGCCCCACATCTCGTACCAACTCGCCCCACTTTTATTTGGTCAACTCTTTTTACCTTTCAATGTTCATTTGTAAGTTTTGAATGTTTACACACTATAAGTAAATATCTGTTTGCCAACTCGCCCCAATTGTCAACTCTGCTTACACCCGAATATTGTGGAATAAATTATGTACATTTTATGCTGAACGATGTTTTGTTTGTGTAACTTTGATATTCATCAGTGTATAACCGGACAGTTTTAAAAAACGGAAGTTGCTGTACTGTCCGACCAGGTAAGGTTAGTTGCTTGCAGAAATTTCGACATTTTTGGATGATTATCTGTGATTTATTCTTTTAAAGTGGATCAATTGAAGCAACAAAAATAGAAAAATATTGCAAAGGTATGTCATTTATATTTCTGATCAAATAACAGTGCCCTATTTGAACACTGAAACTGGAAATCGTCATTTTAAAAACATCGGTGGATGGTATGTTTTCGCTCGAAGAAAGGGGGTAAAAATCTAATTTTCTCCACTTATTCTTAAATTATGTCAAATATGTTCTCACTATCTGATGAAATAGACATCAACGTTTTCAATGGAAGGAAATTATGACCGTAAACGCACTCATTTTCCTTACGACGGGTGCATTTAACATCGTTCTTCATTGTACGTCACTGTACGCCTAATTACTACTGTACGTTATCATTAATTGCTGAATTTTAAAACTCATCTGTCCGCCTAATTGTTTTTTGTTAAAGTTGATCAAGAATGTTTCTAGTCTAATCCTTTACAAATTTAGCTTTACAGAAAATTAAGATAGTTTATGTGTTGCCTGCATTGGAGGACTTGTAAGGAACTACATTTACCAGATATTCAGTAATCTTAGATGATATGTGATTCAAATACATTTGTATCTTATTCACAGTTTTTGAAGCAAATTAAATGAGTTTTCTCCCGTTTACAGAGTTATCTTCCTCTATCATTGACTGCAATGATTGTCTAAATACAACTACGTAATTGATACGAATATCGTGTTTCATACAGTAGGAATTAATTCTCGCCTGTACCGGTGCAATATAAGTCATAATAAGACGAGTCCCGAGATCTAGAGTAATGCGTATGTTTAAAACAATATTATGTCTGTGACGTCATCAGATGAACAGCATTGGTGATGAAGAACGTTTTTTTCTCTGTCCTCTGTTGATTCAGAATAATAAAACATTTATAGTATGGTAATGTCCGGACACATGCAGATTTGTTCACCCTAGAAAATCATATGCTTTTCGTCGGGTGAACAAATTTTCATGTTTATCCTGCAATCAAGCTATTTGCGGCTTAATAACAGGGATCGGATGAACTTGAGTCATATTAGGTCATAGACTGTTACATATTGACACGAAGGGCGCGCATAGCGTAGTTAGTGTGCCAGGTACGTCAAGTGCGACCATTCCCGCCTTTTGATAGCAGTCTGAATCATCTTCAAACGTAGTTATAGTCCGAGATTCCTCTGTCATCCGAACGCTTTTTTTTCGACTTGCTGTTGCCGTGGGACCGTCAGAACGCTCTCCATAATGAAAACAGCGGATTTGCCGCTCCAACTCTGGGTCAGCACATTTCCACGTTTCGTGGCTATCCAATTTTATTTTCTATCCGAAACCCTTATATATATCGCTTCACCAATAATATTTCTATTCATTCATAACCATCTTACCCTCAGAAAGTGGTGTTACACTCGAATACAGCACGATTTTCATATAGACCCTTCAATTTGGCCATTTCTGTTTATTTTTCATAATCTTTTTTGTCAGCAAAAGGTCGTAACCTTACTACATGTTTTACAATTAAAGATGAGTAAACTGTAAAAAGTATGAAATTTTAGAACAACAGATAACAACTTCGAAACTTGAAGGAATACACAATTGTGCGGACACTGGACAGAAAAATCGTTAGCAATTAAGCGTAGTGACGTAGAATGAAGAACGGTGTTCAATGCACAAAGATCTAATTAATCATTGCTTCATTTACTTGCATTGTTTCTCATTATTATAGTGGGGCGAGTTGGTACGAGAGGTGGGGCGAGTTGGCAAAGAGGTAGGGCGAGTTGGAATGGGGCGAGTTGGCAGTGGGGCGAGTTGTCCTGCTTCCGTAAGAAGTCTGTAGAGATTAGAGTAAAACTTGTTTGCAATGTGACCATTGATTTTCTTATCGACTTCAGTATTGCATTCAATATTCTAGGTGTTGTTTACTACTTCTCTTTTGATTTACCGTTATTAGCCTCTTGATGAAGACCTAAAACGTCAAGATATTTCTTGCGACCGACTTCAATATTTAGCGCCATTCTTCATTTTTCGCAGGAAACTGGTCCCTTGTTTAGTATGCTGGCTATTGAATGGTTGATTTTAAACTGGTTTATTTACACAATATGACATAAGAGGGTACCAGATTAGAATTACAGTCAGCCCGTACCATAACCATTTCGTACCCAACTTACATTGGTTTAATAATTTCGTACCATATGAGGATTTCCATATTGACATTATTTTTCTATGAATACCATTTCGTGCCATATGAAGTTAATAGTGATTTTTACTTTGGAGAAAACCATCAATAATATGATAATAGGTGTTACCTAACTTGGGACGAAGTCCAATATTTTTTTTTAAACAATATTAACTCGGATATATGGACCTATAATATTTTTTCAAAGTAGACCGAGGGTGGATCCAGATTTTCTTAAGAGAGGGGGCAAATAGGGGGACCCAGACCCAAATCTTCCGTCGTTTTTTAAGTCCCGATCTAGGTACGAAACGACCAGGTAACGAAACGTCCGCATCCGATTTTCTGCACAGATTTAACCATGTATTGACTTCCGGTATGTCATTTCCGGTGCATGAAAATTTAGTCTACATCTACATCTACGTGGATACTGGAAAGTCGCATGTTTGCATAAAATCCAGGAATAAAAACGCAACTCAGGCACTCATGGAAGCCCTCCAAAACAGATTAAAATCAATAAAACTATTTACAACATGGACATCTGGTATTTACATCAAGTAGTCCTCCAAGGCTGTCTTGAAGGAATCCCCTGTGGACTGGTCTTTGATGTCCGGTGGCAAGTCGTTCCACTCTGATGTAGTCCGTGGAATGTAGCTGTACTTGTAGGTGTTCGTTCTAGTAGACAGCCTTGTGAATCGTTTCTGATGGTAGCTCCGTGTTTCTCTTACTGATGTTAGCAGGTAATCAGGGAGGTCAACTGCGACTTGGTTGTTTACAGCCTTGTAGAAGATGGCTAGTCTACTCAGTTGCCTCCTCTGTTGTAAGGTTGGTAGTTTCAGCTCGTTCTGCATTGATGTTACACTAGCAGTTCTATCGTGGTTGTTCTTAATAAATCTGATTGCTCGTCGTTGTACTTTTTCCAGTTCGTCTATTTCTGTCTTATAGTGAGGATCCCATACTGATGAGGCATACTCTATTTGTGGTCGTATCAGGGTGGTATAAGCTGATTTCTTGGTATCCTCTGAGCATTTACCCAAGTTCCTCCTCACAAACCCAAGTGTTCTGTTAGCCTTGTTTGTTGCCATCTGGATATGTTCTTTCCATCGCAGATTCTGGCTAATCTCGATACCTAAGTATGGATTATGTTCTACATTTGTGAGGGTACTGCCAAACATGGTGTAGTTGAAGGCTTTAGGGTGTCTTCTATTGGTGATCTTCAGTATGTGACATTTGTCAGTGTTAAATTTCATCTGCCAGTTATTCGTCCACTTCGTCATTCTATCAAGGTCTTTCTGTAAGATGGTATTGTCCTGAGCAGTTATAGTTTCTCTGAACACTAGGCAGTCATCAGCGAACAGTTTGATGTGTGTTCCTTCTGATAGGTTGTTACCAATGTCGTTGATGTAGATAAGGAACATGAGTGTTCTAAGACCGTTCCTTGTGGTACCCCTGATGTTACTGGGACTAGAGTGGATTCCTCCCCATCTACAATGACCGTCTGTGTCCGTGATGTTAACCATTTTTCTATCCAGTTCAAGGTGTTTCCATTTATCCCGTAAAATTTCAGTTTCATCGATAGCCTTTGGTGGGGCACCGTGTCGAATGCCTTACTGAAATCTAAGATGGCCATATCAACTTCAGCATTTTGGTCTAATGATCTTGCCAAGCTCTCGATGGTGTTGATGAGCTGACTCTCACAGGAGTGCCCTTTTCGGAATCCATGTTGGAAATTTACCAGTATATTGTTGGTCTCTAAGTGTTCCATAATTTGATGGAAAACAATATGTTCAAGCAGTTTACAGGCTACAGTGGTGAGAGAAACCGGTCTGTAATTTGGTGGTTTTGTCTTGTCCCCTTTCTTGAAGATACCAGAGATGTTTGCAGTAAGCCAGTCTTCTGGTAGTTCTCCAGTATTAAGCGACTGCTGAAATATGGAGCACAAGGCTGGTGCGATGCTGTCTGAACAGTCTTTAAGTATCTTTAGTGGTATTTTATCAGGGCCACATGCTTTGTTGGGGTTTATGTTGCTTGAAAGTTTGGCTACTCCTTTTGTTGATACTGATATTTCTGGCATATCACATGTAGTTTTTGTAGGAAGGGTTGGAAATTCATCAGTATTCTCATCAGTGAAAACGCTCTTGTATTGTTCACTTAGAAGCTCTGCTTTTCCTTTCCCCTCTGTTACAAGTCCCTTGGTGGAACGTAGGGCTGATATACCAACTTGATCTTTCTTTTTACTCTTGATATAACTCCAGAATCTCTTGGGTTTCTCTTTTAATACATCAACATTAAGAATGTCATTTATGTATTTCTCATGTGCATCATCTAGTGCCCTCCTGATGTTATTCCTTACTTTTCTATATTTAGCCCAGTCTTGATCTAATCGTGTCTTCCTTGCTTTGTTGTATAATTTAGAACGTTTTTTCATCATCTTTTTAATACTTCTTGTGAGCCACGGGATGTTATATTTCTCCTTCAAGGTCTTTCTGGGAATGTGTTTATTGGCTGTTTCTATAATTTGTTCTTTTAGTGAGCTCCACTTTTCTTCAACTGATGTTCCAGATTTTACTATGTTCTCACTGATAGTGTTCAAGTCAGATTTTACAGCATTCATATCTCCTTTCTTAAAGCAGTACACTACACGTGGTTTCTTCTTGTTAGGTGTAATATTTAAGTTTGTCTCTACTACGACAGCTTGATGGTCACTCATTCCTGGTATGACTTTTACACTGTTGACTAAACCTGGGTATGTTGTCAGGAATACATCAAGTATGTTATTACCACTAGTTGGTTCTTTTACATGTTGAGATAAGCTATGATCATTTAGGATGTTTAATAGTCCTTCATTTATTGTTTTGCCATACTGCGGAATTGGCGATGTTGTACATGTGTTCCAATTGATGCTTGGTAGGTTTAAGTAGCCACCCATAATAATAAGTGGAAGGTTGGATGACTGTTTGATTTTCTCTAATGAGGTGTTAAATTCTTCGAGCCAATCTTCTTCTCCTTTTGGTAATCGGTAGAAGCTACTAACATAAATTTGTGGTTGACCTTTACTCTGGATGCTTCCCCATTGGATTTCGCATTTGGTGTTTATGTGTGTCTCGGGTGTCATTAACACGGTTTCTCTGTTGGATAATATGAAGACACCTCCTCCGTGTCTGGATCTGTCATTTCGTAGTACGTCATAGTTTTCTGGAAAGACTTCGCTTGAGCTTATGCTACTATCTATGTGGGACTCACAGCCTATTATTACATCTGATTTCTCAGTGTCCACAATAGTTTTAAATTCAAACGACTTCTTCTGACTTAGTATACTACAGCAATTAATTATAAGAAATTTCATATTTCTTTTGATGTTGTGGTTTTTTCATTTTGTATTGTCTTCAGTATCGATTTCTTCTTGAATTGCAGATGAAGTATCTGATAGAGACTGGAACGAATTTTCTGTTTCAATAGGTGAAGCTTGTTCAAAAAAAGAGTCTGAAAAATTGGGAAGGCCACACTTGGCACAAAACCATGTACATGATGAGTTTTGAAGACGATCATACTCCTTTGGGTCTATGTTACAACATTTAATGTGAACCCATTGATCACACACATCACAACATAGTGCTCTATGGTTACGAGCTACAGCTTTTTCGCATATGTTGCATGGGTATTTATAATTATTAATTGGCCCAGGGTTTGGGTTTATATCACCTGCCATGAGGAGTAGTAACAATAAAAGTTGAAAACCAGTTAAATGAGTTTGTTTACACTTTCTTGCACAATACGGTCTTTTACTAAATGGAACAGCAAGTTGAATATTACGAGCTATCCAAAGGTTATTACTTGGCAGGAGACAATCATTGTGTAATGTGATTTTATTGTCCTCAATTTTCCATTCATTTCCAAATGCATTTTTCTGTTGTACTAATGTAGATTTAGGGTGAATAATGTTACACATAATTATCAACGATGTTATAGTGATGACAGTGAAAAAGTTCAACAATGGGCAATGCGTCTGGTTATAAATAGCCACCATTTTTGAATTTTGGTGTAAAGGTTAATGATATGCATACGATCTTCTACGCCCATTTAAATCCACAGCACCAATAACACAGACTTAGTAGGGGTCTGTAATAATATCACACGTAGTCCAAATAACTTTCGACTCTCCAGGAATGATATAATTTCCATCAATTGGTTTTTTTCAGGTCAGCTTCCTCCTGAGTTCTGTTACAGGAATGCTACCTCTAAAATCCAAATTCCTGGAATACTATATATATATATAGCTACCTATTTTGACTAAAAATGACACTAACTTAAATTATAGTTGACAGATCCTTCTGAATGTTACATGACACAGTGGTCATTGGCACTTGCAAGTGTAATAAATCAGTAATATCCCCCTACAGTGCAGTGGGCCCTTGAAAAAATAATTATTGTTCAGATTAAAAACATGGCTCTTCATCATGCATATTGTCTCTCAGATAGCTTTTTTGATTTTTACTTGAATGCAGTTAGGGACCAACCATATAACTTGCAGGGGGGGGGGGTTATGGTTTTTTGTTTCGTTCAGAATTTTTTTTTCGGACAACACGAGAGTTAGAATTTTTTTTTGTCACACGAAATTTTGTTCCACAATTTTGTTTCCAGAATTTAGCATTAGGTTATATGACAAAAACTCTGAATCAGATTATTTTTTTTTCCTCCACCAAAATCAGAAT
>MJUT01064115.1:118855-130179 GCA_002080005.1 Gigantidas platifrons
TTTTCACATAAAAGGGACAAAATGGGGGGGGGGTAAACAAAATGATTTTTTTTAAATATGCATCCAATTTAAATGCAGTTTTTGCAAAGCAAACATCTTTGTGAGTTATTGATTGGCCATAACAAAATTTGCTATTTTATTTCGAAATTTCGCATATTTGAAAGGTATATTTTTTTTTCTATTTTTCATCCAATTTTGATGTGGCTTTTGTTGTTGAATGTATATATTGTGGACGGATTTCCTCTATATTTTACGGTTTCCGAGATAAGAGATAAACTTGACAGAAAGAGCCTGAAAAGTGCCAATTTCCAAAATGTCCAATTAGTTTTAACTTCCCTTTCGTCCCTTCGTTCGTACGATTTCTGCAATAGGCAACTGCTGTTTCCACTCAATTGATTGAAGTGAAACTATTAAACAAATTTAAAATATATTGTAGTTGTGCACCATGGTTTTTGTTGTTCCAGTGGAGGTGTGTAGTATTTGTGGACGGGGCTAGCTGGGTATAAGTGACCTCACTAAAATTAAAGTTACTTGAATCTATGTCTACATTTGTACTGGGACTTGTACTGTCAGTATAATAGTCCCAGATTCGTATTTCTAAGAAAAAATCCATTCATTCAAATAAAGTGCCATATATATAGGGTTAAGAAAGTTATCTTTACGAACTGGAAGTCTTAAAATACTTGCAACACTGAAAACTAGAATGCATAGAAAACCCGACAAAGTATCATTAGAATTTCAATTTTCAAATTTCTCCGCAAATTAATTTTGAAACATGGCAATAAAAAGAGTCTCTACCAGGCACGTAGCATTAAGGAGAGAGCAACGACTGTTTGGGTCGTAATCAGGATAATATATCCGAGTGGAGCGACATGTCTTCATGCGGACTTATTTCAGTGAAAAAAAATCAAATTTAGCGTATTGGGGGAGGAGGGGGGGGGTATATCTGCGGGACCGTACATCTTATGCTTTTTGTGATGACCATATCTAAATAAAAATAAGAGAGAGTTATGTTTCTGCAGATAGGTCTAGTACAAAGTGGACATCGTTAATTGCGTTGAATGTAACTTATCCTTGTATAGCTGAAAATAGCTCTCAGTTGGCGTTAAACATCAATCACTCACTCATGGTCCAAGATTGTTTTATACTTCTTCAGAACATCAACATAAACATGCCAAGTCACTAGAATTACTCAAACATTTCCTCTAAGGCAGTGCTGCTACTTTTCGGAGTAATCCGAAATCCAAAATAACTGTGACATTTCGACTTGCTTTGCAGAATTGCTATTTATGCCAAGCCGACTATATGTTCATGAGGATATTGTTACTATTCGGAAGATTTGGCAGCCATTCTCTCTGATTAAGACATAAATTATTTCTTCTCCAGAATTATTGCATGCCAAGTTACTAGATTTGCCAGAAATGTTCCTCTATGTATCCGGTTTTTTTTTGTCGGAATTCTAAATCCAAGTTGGCTGGCTGTTCTTGTCTCTAATTTACTGAGACATTATTGACTTCTTCCTCAGGACAACTGCCAAGTCACCATACTTGCCAGAAATGTTCGTCTATATGTTCTAATGAAGTGCTGTTACAAATCGGTGCGTTTTGAAATTCAAGGTGGCTGAGCTGGTCTTGTATGGGCCGAGACATTAAATTATTTCGTCTCTAGAACTACTACGTGCCAAGGTACCAGACTTACCAGAAATGTTCCTCCATAGATTCTAAAGGCGTGTTATTACTTTCCGAATTAATTCCAAATCCAAGATGGCTGTCCTGGTCTCTGAAAATGTTCATCATAGCCAATGCTCATCCTAGCCAAAACCTGGATTTCCAACATCGTCATTATATGCCATTGTTTTTTTTTTATGTTCAACGATTTGAGGTGAGAATTGGTTGTTAGTTTTGTTGATATCGGCGGGATTGTTAACCATCACTGTTAAAACTGTCTTTTCCTAATTCTTCCCCGGAACAACGGCATATCACGGTACAATACTTCTCGGAAATGTTCATCCAAAGAACTAGCTGCGGAACCATAGATATCAGAAAACTGGCCAAGGACCAACAGGGCTACGGTCCCGCAGCTACCAAAGAACAGGAATGGAATATGGGTCAAAATGTACATGAGAATGTACAGTATTGGCTACATTTCTCAGGTGAGCATTGTAGCACATGGGTTCTTCTTGTGTATACATTTTGTATTATATTCTGTGTAGCCCACCAGGTCAACAGAGTCAAGTGTATACATTTGTATATTGTCATCATTTTGTGTTCGTCAACAGTAAACTTCACATTCAGTCAAACAAAAATGTTACTGTGAGGGTTAACAACATAATGTGTGATTTATGATTATGTTCCATTCGGGAATTTTAGTATTACCGATTAAGTTTTTGTTCTCTGATTGGCTGCAATTTCAAATGTCTTCTCAGAAACCACCGGGTTACTTATCAGAAATATAACCTCCACCGTATCATCGTTAAATTTTAACATAAGACCCTCTGGTAAAATGTATAAAATTCTTATTCTCTTATTCTTTATTCTGAGAAACAACAGACAAGATTAAACCCAACATCTCAAGAATGACGGTTTAACGGCCGTTTCTGACATGTTTCTGATTTGTCGATTGTTTGCAGCTGCATATTTGGCTTATGGCTACTACAGTCTCTTATTTTGAACAATTTAACCAGGTCGGTGATGTATTGGTTATCGTGCTTGTCTCGAGTACGGTAGATCGTGGGTTCAAGCTCTGGTCAGGTCAAACCAAAGTATTGGTTATCGTGCTCGTCTCGAGTACGGTAGATCGTGGGTTCAAGCTCTGGTCAGGTCAAACCAAAGTATTGGTTATCGTGCTTGTCTCGAGTACGGTAGATCGTGGGTTCAAGCTCTGGTCAGGTCAAACCAAAGTATTGGTTATCGTGCCCGTCTCGAGTACGGTAGATCGTGGGTTCAAGCTCTGGTCAGGTCAAACCAAAGTATTGGTTATCGTGCCCGTCTCGAGTACGGTAGATCGTGGGTTCAAGCTCTGGTCAGGTCAAACCAAAGACAATCAAATTGGCCGTTGTGGCTTCTCCGCTAAGCACGCAGCATTAAGAAGAAAGATCAACGACTGGTTGGCTCGGAGTCCGAATAATATGTGCAAGTGAGGCGACATGTCTATCCGTGGACTGTTGTCTCGGCGAGCTAGCACTACAAAAATCCAACTAAGCGTATTGATCTATTACAGAACGGTTTCATCATCATTTCATTGAAAATTAACTTGTTCTCGACATGATATTGCTGAAAAATTGCTGAGTTGGTATTAAACAACACTCACTCACTCTATGAACAATTTCATTTTATGTGGACTTATTTAAAGGTCACATGGTGTAAATCAATAGTACGTAATCGATAAAATGTTATTTTCATTTCGTTGTGAAATACCCACCTTAATATATTATTTAAAAATAGATTACGGATCCTGTATGTACAATAATAAACAAGTGATCTCCAGTACGTTGTAAAATTATTTAGAAGTTGGGAACTCGCTTCCTCCAGTATATAAGACAGTAAGTTTATAAGTTGCTTAGTATTTCTATGTGGAGTTACTATCTCCAGTATCATAAGTTAAGCTTATTTATAAATTACTTGTACAATGTAATTATGAATATGCAAAGTCACATACATCTATCTACATTGTATAATATTCTTTAACATACTAATTTTGTACCTAGATACATTTTTGTAATTTCAATACAAAGAGTTGATTAAAATGTAATGATTCTTTATACGACCGCAAAACATATTTGCGGTCGGTTTTATTCTGGGTCTAGCTCTGTCCGTAGATTCCGTGTTGTAACTTCTGTTCTAGCAATATTCATTAGCACAGAATAAAGGTTGAGATTGTAGCCCTACTGGTCTCCAAACAAGAGGCGTCAAAGTGTGAAAAGTGATGTTTGTACGTAGAGCGAATATCGTCCATTTGTCTTTGATGACTGCTCTGTACTAGACTACCACATCGAGTTGGATGTTTATATTTAATTTGTGCCAGCTCACTAAAACAACGATCAACGGGTAAATATGTTGCTCCACTCATATGCAGTATCTTGACTGGAAGCCAACCCGTATTTACTCTTGCCCAGGTCAATGTTCCTTGATTAGCGGAGAAGCAGCACATAGCACAATTTATATTACTACAATGTAGTTTGACCGGACCGGACACTTGGTAAATTATATAGATTAACAGAGTGAGTGATTTTGGTTTGACGTCAAGCGAGCATATTTTTTCCGGATATATCATGACGATGGCGGGTTACTTCGATGAGATGAAATACTGTCAGCTTTATACTAGATCAAACTGCTTAGTTGTGATTTGATAGTTCTAGCTCACTGAAGCAGCAGTCTACGAGTAGACCTGTCTGATACAGTATCCAAATTACTCATTACTGCTGTGTGCTTAGCGGGGGAAGCAACAAACATCAATTTTACAGTCGTTAGTTAGACCCGACCGGAGATCGAACCCACTATCGACAACACTCGAGGCGAGCACGCTACCCATTACACCATCAATGCGGTTTAGATCGTTAGATCCTAAATGAATAAAGTCGGATACATGACACATTTTAGATATTGCATGTGTTTTATAAATTATCTATTTTATATACATTGTATTTATGTTTTAATGCTATAAATATGGCTTGCCATTTAAGTTATGTATATGCGACAACTAAATACTGTCTATAATTGTCCCCCGACGCTTTGTCGAAGGGGACTATAGAAATGGGTATCGTCCGTCCGTCCGTGTGCTTGGTTTCCAGATGATAACTTGTGAATGAAAAGTCAGATTGAAGCTAGGTGTGGCAAGTAAGTGTATCTTATGAATATCTAGGTCAAGTTCGATAATGACAATTTTTCAACAATTTTTACTAGAGTTATGCCCCTTTTTATACCTCAAAATTGCCAAATATTTGGTTTCTAGATGATAACTTGGGAACAAATAGTCAGATTGAAACTAGGTTTGGTATGTAAGTGTATCTCATGAATATCTAGGTCAAGTTTGATAGCGATCATTTTTCGACAAATCTTACCAGAGTTACATCCCTTTTTATTCTTCAAAATTGCTAATTTTTTGGTTTCCAAATTATAACTTGTGAACAAAAAGTCCGATTGAAACTAGGTTTGGTATGTAAATGTAACTCATGAATATCGAGGTCAAGTTCGATAATGATGATTTTTCAACAAATCTAACCAGAGTTACTCCCTTTTTTTTTTAAACTTCAAAATGGTCCTTGTGTGGTCGGTCCCCTTTCAGAATTATTTAAGTCAGGTGAGTGATACAAGCTCATCTGAACCTCTAGTTTACAGTAGTTTCAAAATTTAATCTTACCATATAACCTTGGCGTGGGGGACCAGTGGCCAACGGCCTTTTATTATTTATATGTTTTGGTTCTGATTTATTTTTGTAGTAGTTGGAATCACACATCATGGCAGAGGGTCCCTGTGAAATATATGAAGACACTAAAAACGAAGAGAGGCCGAGTCCATGGCAATCTCACAGATCCACATCGAGGAAAGTTCAAGCTAAAAGACCACCGGTGACAAAAGTAGTTAGTGTAAAGAAGCGATCTCTCAATGAACAAGGATACAAGGATCTAGAGCATTGGTTGACGAATCCCAATAATGTTTATATAGGTAGAGACATGACCCATTATGTCCCAGGGGCTGTTGGTAGTAAATGGCATAATCCATATAAGGAGAAGGAATATCCCAGACTCGATGATCGTTTAGATATGTACAAAGAGCGCATAGAAACAGATCCCCATAAATATGACGGGAAGACATTACTGGAGTCATTAGATGAACTACGTGGTAAAACATTGGGTTGTTGGTGCAAGCCAGATCCTTGCCATGGTGACGTCATCGTACAGTTGTTAAAATCCAAGGTATATATAGCCATTTTTTGCAGATACATTTAAGGAATATTTGAAATTTTTGAACATGTTATATCATGGCCGTCGGAACAGGGGGTGCGTTGGGTGCGATCGCACCCCCCTTTCCACAAAAAAAAGGTTGTGAGTCAGAAAACGGCAAACCAACATTTTTTTTTAAGGATGGCCTTATGTAATGATCTAATTCTATGCATTCCTCATTTGAAGGCGTAAGACATGAATTACTTCCAGATTAAGAATCAATTCGCAATTAAAGTCAAGTGTCCAATATCATGAATATAAGATATATAATTTGAGCAAGAAGTAGCACTATATTTTCACTCAATAGAATTTACGTACTATTGTTGTCACTACCGGAACCAGTGGCGGATTCAACGGGGGGTGGGGCGCACCCGGCACCCCCCCCCCTCTAAAATTGGAAAAAATATGATTTTTTGCATAAAATCTAGATTTTTCACACAAAATACCCCCAAAATTTTCGCGCCTCGCTTCGCTCGCCGAAACTTTTTCAATACACTCCCTATAACCTGAAATCCTGGATCCGCCCCTGGGAACACTAAACCACAATGGAAGGGGGGATTTGTCGCGCGGTAAAATCCGATTTAATCCACCATTTCTTTTGAAATGCCTGTACCAAGTCACCCGCACACCCCTTTCCAGAAACCTGCAGACGGTCCTGTATATGATATAACCTGGTTTGGGACAGTTTACGCTTAATAAACCGCGAAGCGGTTTATGAAAAGCGTAAACGTTTCCAAACCAGGTTATACAACAGGGGCGGATCCAGGATTTCAAGTTAGGGGGCGCACTTAAAATAATCGCTCCGAGCGGAGCGAGGCGCGAAAATGTTTGGGGTATTTCGATTCACGATTTTACGCAAAAAAAAAATCATATTTTTTCCAATTTTAGGGGGGGGTGCCCCCTGGATCCGCCCTTGTACAAGTAAAACCTGTTCAAAATTTCAAATATTCCTTATAATTTAATTTTTACAACAAAATTTAATGATTCCTCGATTTTAATTACGATTATTTCATATGAATTTGTCGTTAGCGGCTGAACACGTTGGTGACGTCACAATACCAACCCAGGTTATCGAGTATAACCAATGTTGCTCCAGGCTGTATTCACATCAAATTAAATTATTTGAATTTGTTGTTGCCGAATGAATACGTTGATGACGTCACAATACCAACCCAGGGGTCGATTTCACAAAAAGTCGTAAGTCTAAGATTAATCGTAAGTGTTATCGTAAGTGTGATTTCCAAGCTTTTGATTGGTTGAAATTCACACTTACGACTGATCTTAGACTTACGACTTTTTGTGAAATCGACCCCTAGTTATCAAGTATAACCAAAATTTGTTCCAGGAGGATCAGCCAATCAGATTGCAGTATTCAAATCAAATTAAATTATTGTAGATTGTTTATCGTTGGTATATATATATATACGCAAATATAATTCCAATCATTCTATGATAGATTTACAAGAAAACAAATAATTAATTTTTTATGGCTTACAACAAACACATTCTATCTTCTCCGGAATCAAGATCATATGTCCGAGTGGGGCGACATATCTATCCGCGGACTATTAAAGTTGTTTCCGTGAGCTAGTACTATAAAAAAAAATCCAACTAAGCGTGTTGGTCTAGTTCAAAGCGGATTTCATCTCTTTGAAAACTAACTTGTTCTCGCCATGGTATAGCTGAAAAATTGCTGAGTTGGTGTTAAACAACAATTACTCACTCACTCTATCTTCCTAGTTCTAGATGTTAGCTACACGCTTTCACCGACTCTGCTTTTGTACTGTCCATGTCTATGTTGTCATTTCCATGAAGGTTTATTATCTTTTCGAGTCGATTCGACTCTGTGGTGATTTTCTTGATTGTTTGGTTAAATATACATGTTCGTTGTTTACCGTTGGAAATTTAGCTAGTAACAAATGCGGACTATTATCCCATCAACAACATTATCATTTTCTGTTCCAGATCAGAACCTAACTTTTTATCAGTTTCTTGTGGTTTGCACTCGGAGTTATGTTAGCTATATTGTTGACAATCACTGTTTGATTTAGAGCTTAGAAATAACGAACCATCCGGGTGTGTTTTAAATTGGTTGCTCTAAACGTTGATGGTGAAACATCATGTACCCATGGTTTCTCTTATTATTAATTGTGGTATAATTTCAGCCCATGGCAGAATATCCGCCTGAAACCAGTACCAACACGGTGAACCAGAGACAACATGAATCCCGAGGCACAACGTCGGGGACAATTCCCACTAAAAGACCATCAGTCACAAAAGTAGTTTCCGTGAGGAAACGATCCCTCAATCAACAAGGTTACAAGGATCTAGAGCATTGGTTGACAAATCCCAATAATGTTTATATAGGTAGAGACATGACACATTATGTGCCAGGGGCTGTTGGTAGTAAATGGCAAAATCCATTTCAAGTAAATAAATATGGACGGGACAAGTGTATAGATATGTATAAAGAGTACATACAAACAGACACTAAGAAATATGACGGGAAGACATTACTGGAGTCATTAGATGAACTACGCGGTAAAACATTGGGTTGTTGGTGTAGTCCTGATCCTTGTCATGGTGATGTCATCATACAACTGTTAAAATCTAAGGTATATTGACATTTTTTTGTAGATACATTGTATACTGGTATTATTAATCGTTGGTATATGCACACATTTAATTCCAACCATCCTATGACATGTATAACAAGAAAACAAAGATCATTAATAATTTCTTATGATGTTTATAAGTGTTGGCTTTGTATACTTAGGGACATACCATTTAACTTCAAGGGGGTGGATGGGGGGTTATGTTTTTTTCTAACAAAATATTCTGATTCCCAATGTTGCTGAAAAATATTCTGATTTTGGTGTAGTCCGAGATTCCTCTGCCGTTCGACGACTATTTAGAACTTGCTCTTGTCGTTTGAACGTCAGAGCGCTTGCCATAAACAAAACAGCGGATTTTTCTCACACACTCGAGAGTCACATTTCCACGTTTTGTGGCTATCAGATTTTATTTTCTATCCAAAACCCTAATATATATCGCTTCACCAATCATTTTTCTATTCATTCATAACCATCTTACCCTCAGAGAGTGGTGTTACACTCCATTACAGCACGTTTTTTTCTTACACCCGATTTGGTCATTTCACTGCCATTTTTTTAACGTGATCTCGTGATACTAACTGAAAGATGATAGCAACGCATTGCATGATGGGAGCTACTAAATGCAGCGCGCCAAATTAGCATATGTAAACAAACATACAAGACGATATAAAGCGTATTCTGCAGGACAAACAGTTCCATCTACAGCTCAAATCAGAGCAGAAAGAAATAATACAAAATATGTTGGATAGAAAAGATTCATTTGGCAGTGTTACCCGCGGGTTTCGGAAAGAGCATGTGTTACGTTTCCCCCTATTTTTTGGACAAGGTCAGATTATATGCAAATCATCTCCCATGATGCATTGCGGTAATCGTAGTTCTCTCGAAGTCACGTGATAAATATTCCAAAATGTCAGTGTTCAAAATGACGAAATTATATAGGTCTGGGGAAATCGTGCTGTAATGGAGTGCAACACCAATTTTTGAGGGTAAGATGGTTATGAATGAATAGAAAAATGATTGGTGAAGCGATAAATATTAGGGTTTTGGATAGAAAATAAAATCTGATAGCCACAAATCGTGGAAATGTTCCTCTCTCGAGTGGGAGAGGAAAATCCGCTGTTTTGTTTATGGCAAGCGTTCTGACGTTCAAACGAAAACAGCAAGTTCTAAATAGTCGTCGAACGGCAGAGGAATCTCGGACTAATTTTGGTGGAGGAAAAAAAATAATCTGATCCGAAGTTTTTGTCATATAACCTAATGTTAAATTCTGGAGAGAAAAAAATCGTGCTTGGCGCGACAACAAAAATTTCTAACTCACGTGTTCGAAAAAAAAATTCTGAACGTAAAAAAGAACCATAACGCCTCCCCCTGCAAGTTAAATGGTCGGTCCCTTAGAGGTATGATGTGCACTCTATATTCCTAAACAGAAGTTACTGACTGCCTTTGTACTGTCCATGTCTATGTTGTCATTTCCATGAAGGTTTATTGTCTTTTCGAATCGAATTGACGCGATGATGATTTTCTTGATTGTTTGTTTATATACACGTTCGTTGTTGACCACTAGTTAGTTACAAATGTGTGAGGAATATTATCCCATCAACAACATTATTATTTTCGGTCCGAGATCAGGACCTACATTGTATCAGGACCTAACTTTCTATCAGTTTCTTGTGGTTTGCACTTGGAGTTTGTCAGAGGGCTTGTTGTTGCGATTGGCTATATTGTTGACAATCACTGTTTGATTTATAGCTAAAAAATAACAAATCATCTGGATGTGTTGTCAATCGGTTGTTATAAATGTTGCATCGGTCACTGGTATCCGCGATTATGTTCCCACTCTATGATACTTGTATCATATCATTTATATTCCGTGTATGATACACATGTACTTGTATCATACAATCTTTGCATAATGTATGATACTTGTATCCTAGGGGATTTGCTCCGTGTTCTGTACCTGTATACAATCTGTATGATATTTGCATCGGAGGGTTTGCTTAATGTATGATTCTTGTATCCTATAGGGCATCACCCGTGTTTGGTTCTCGTATCCTCGAGGTCTTATGTTGTAAGGTACTTTAAGCATAGAGGGTTTGGTCAATGTATAATACCAACCCAAGGGGACTGACCTCGTATATAATACTTGTATCCTAGAGGGCTTGCTCCGTGTATGATACATGCTTCCTATGGACTTTGTTGCGTGTATGAAGTAATGCACTTGTATGCTAGAGGATATGATCCGTACATACGTCACCTACTTCCTATATACATTGCTCCGTGTATGATACATGCTTCCTATGGATTATGTTGCGTGTATAATATAATACACTTGTATGCTAGAGGATGTGCTCCGTGTACATTTTGTATGTCACCTACTTCCTATATACATTGCTCCGTGTATGATACATGCTTCCTATGGATTATTGCGTGTATGATATAATACACTTGTACGCTAGAGGATGTGCTCCGTGTATGTCACCTACTTCCTATATACATTGCTCCGTGTATGATACATGCTTCCTATGGATTATGCTGCGTGTATGATATAATACACTTGTATGCTAGAGGATATGCTCCGTGTACATTTTGTATGTCACCTACTTCCTATATACATTGCTCCGTGTATGATACATGCTTCCTATGGATTATGCTGCGTGTATGATATAATACACTTGTATGCTAGAGGATATGATCCGTGTACATGTTGCATGTCACCTACTTCCTATATACATTGCTCCGTGTATGATACATGCTTCCTATGGATTATG